>JBCEWC010008580.1:0-19787 GCA_038996855.1 Solanum aculeatissimum | reverse complement strand
GAGGTCGTTAGCTCGAGAAAGTTTGAGGTCGAAGCTTTGGTGTTGAAGCTGAAATTTCCATAAAGGAGTCTCAATTTTATGGTGGAGAGTTCATCTTTTAGCTCGTTCATCACAGCGTCGCTGCTCTTCGAAAGGTAACACCTTATCCATTTCGCTCGCTTCCTTTTCTCAAAAATGTGTGTGTAGTCCGTATTGAATTTTTGTCGATACCTGCGTGATTTTGGAATTGTTTACTGTTGTTGGGCTATTGTATTCATCAATTTAGCTGAGTGAAAGGCTTGAAGGTTGTAGTTTGTTGAGACATTTCTGTTTTGCTGAGTGTTTGAGTCGATGTAACTGTTATATCACTATGCTTCCCACCCGTCTTAGCTTGTTCTATTTTTCTGAGTCACCAGCCGTCTGTGCTTCTAGTGGTCTACTTTTGTTATCCTCAAGTGTTTAAGTCCCAAGGTTCACTCATGTTCTTAACTGAATGTTCGTCTTCTCTGTTTTTCCCCTCGTTTTCTGAACTTTTCAGCTTGGTTTATGATGAATTTAGTCAGTTTGGTTAATCATTCTTATCATGGCGTCATGCCTGGTTTATTTTACAACAGTTTATTTGCTCCTGATGTAGTATTCAGAGTAAAGTGTTGATGGTCTACTAGTAAGCGAAGAGACCAATCTGTTATGCTGCTGTATCTGTAGTCTGTGCAGTCCTCTGCGCATTAAAGTTTTTTGCGGCTACTTGTTGAGTTTTAACAGTTTTTGTGATCAATATGCCTATCATACGAATGCTTACTGCTTTGTTAGGAGTCATTAGATATGAAAAAATGTGATTTTTGTTCTTGTTTCTCTGTTTCTCTTTGCTGGGATTGGATGTCGTTGAGTTGATGCTATTGTGTAGCTCTAAATCATAGTTGCTTATGCATCATTTACTGAGATGCACTGTTTCGATGCCTGAGTTCTCTCCAGTAATTTTAAAAGGATAAAATGGTGCTTAACATGCAGTGTAGCAACCGATTTGTTTAGGCATTGTTGTTCACAGTTGGATTTAGTTAGGTTTGGTAAAAGATTCCTCTATTATAAATCTGTTTAAGTTTTTATTTCTTCGATTGACTATAGCATCTTCGTCATCTAATTGTATTTTTCTCAATAAAGTTTAGATCTTTTCTTAGTCATAAGTTTTCATCCAGATTCAAGATGTGCATATTTAATCTCACTTGACTTGGCATTCATCATTGTCATGTTATCTTTGTTTGGTTAGAACATTATCCTGTCAAGTTTTGGTGAAAAGTTGTCCTTCCGTTCTTGGTCTTGACTGATTTATCAATGTTTGTGATTTCGGTGTGATATAATCTGCTCAAATTTCAAAGCCTGCATACCCTTCTCTACTAGCCGTTAGGATTCTTGAAACTTGTTTTCAAAGTCTTCTCTTGACCTATTGTTTTTAAGCTTAAAATGCTCTCACGAATTCTGTTAGTTGCTTCCATTATTTTTCATAAACATTATGTCTATGATTTTGTGCCTTGCCCTTTATGCCTGATGTCTTAGTGACCTTTCCTATGTGTTAAGCTTTCAAATTTGTTATGCACTTATTGGAATGGAATCGTTTAGGTGTTAACTTTCGTTATTTTCTCTCCCTTTTCATGTGATACCGTTCGAGTTTTTTTTGGGACTACCCTTGTGGCCCCGGTCAACTCTTGAGGATAGGAGGCTGATACAACTTGTTAAGGAAGTTGTTATGCGAGTTTTGGAGCTAAAAAGTTGTTGTATACAATTATATACAGTGTATATACTGTCATAGTATGCAGGAAAAAGAAGGGCTAAAGGTCCATATATTGCAGTAGATTTTTAATGGGCTAAAGGCCCAAACCCTTCAACTCTTACTCTTTTTTATGTTATCTTGTTTATATATTTGTGTTTATTTGTATACTAACTTTCTATTTGTTACTAATTTAGCTTAATTAAATCTCAAAAATGACGAGCCACTTATGTTAATTTTTAAATTGTGTATCTTATTTACTTATTTATTTTTGAGAATTATCTTTAGTTCAAATTGGTCAATTATTAATTTCCTTCTAAAAGATAATTGAGTTTGAAAATTTCAAATCTTTCGAAACGTTAACAAATTATTTTCTTAAAATGTATTTTCAAGACTCTGATTATTTGTTATTTCTCTCTTTTCCTTAATAAATAAATAAATATATAATATTTTTGATAAATAATGACGTTGACATCCGCTTTGAAAATTCAAGTCTTTAAGATTTTTGACAAATATTTCTCTTAATTTTTTTTTAACACTTAGTATTTTTTCTTTAAAAGAAAGAAAGAAAGAAAAATAAAGGAATAAATAATTTCTCTTTTACTTGAAATTTTTTCCATTTAATTAATTTTTAAATTGCTATTTTTCTTAGATGGCTTAGTTGAAATTTTTTAAGAAATATAAACCCTTTTAAATTCTAAATTATTTTCGTCAAAAGTATTTTATTTACTTAAATTGGTTATATTTAAATTATTCTTAGGTTTAATCAATTTTCAAATAGTTAGTCAAACAATTTTTCTTATCGTCGGATAACCGCACGTTAGCGGTTGTTCAAGTGTTTAAAACGTTCTTGAAACGAAAATTTGAACCCGAACTTGTTCTTTGGGATTTTAAAGGGATTTTTCTGTTTAAGTCTTTTTAAAATCATTGTAACTGTTTTCTTGATTTGTTTTTCAAAAATTAAGTGGCGACTCTATTATTTTTCTTAAAATTGATTTTTTTTAAATTTTAAGTCAATTTTTTTAAAATCAACATTTTTCCATTATACACCATAGACGTCGGTTCTTGCTGTTTAAGGTTGGTGACCATGTATTCTTGAGAGTTTCTCCCCTAAAAGAGGTCATGTGGTTTGGGAGACAGGATAAGTTGAGTCCTCGATATATTGGGCCTTTTGAGATGTTGAGGCGAGTTAGGCCAATTACTTATGAGTTAGCCCTGCCTCCAGCATATTCTTCTATACACCTCGTGTTCTATGTATCGATGCTGCACCGATATGTCCATATGAGTCTCATGTGTTGCAGTATGATACGGTTGAGCTGGATGATTGTCTGACATTTGTTGAGGAGCCAGTTCCTATTTTAGCCAGGAATACCAGACAATTGCATTCTAGGTTCATACTGATGGTTAAAATACAATGACGACACCATCCGGTTGAGGAGGCTACCTGGGAGATGGAGGTACAGATACAGGAGCAACACCCCAACCTATTTGAGCCATCAAGGTACGCCTTAACTTTACTTTTGCGGATGAAAGTCTTTTAAGTGGGGGATGTTATAATGACCCTGTAGGTTGATTCTGTGTTTCTGCATCATTTGTGTTGTTCTGAGCTTTTGTATAGTGACCTCAGACTTATTAAGACTTTGTTAGGACTGTTGGGATGGTTATTCGGTGTTTTGGTTGTGAATTGTGCAAGTTTGCAGGTTGACGTAAAGTTAATACTGCCAAAATAGGTTTTTTGATTAAAAAACCATAATAAACGGCCTCAGAATGGGATTCTGACGGTTCCAATAGTTCAAAAATGGGCATATTATACTAGGAGGGTGTTTGGTTCGAGAATGTAGGGTTCCGATGTGGTTTTGAGCTAAAAGTTGCAAAATGAGTTCAATCGAAACCTAAAAAGTGTGTTCCTATAAAACCTAGCTTAACACACTTAAAATAAAAAACTGATGGCATTGTCAGCTTCAAACTGTCAAAAATAGTCTAAAATGACTTCCCGCAAGTTGTCGGGGTCATTCGGTGGTATTTTGACCCCCTCAGTTCTTTTAGCTAATTTTAGTCGGAAGAAAGTGTGGTACTCATTTTTTTGTAGAGGGCACTGTTGGGAAATCGACTTCATCGTTAGATCCAGAATGTTGAAAGTCATGTGGTTACACTATTCGTATGTAGAAATCGGACTTTGGGAGCCTCCAGAATGACATGGAGAAAGTTGGACTTGAGCTGGTGCAATACTAGCAGCACCTATACTCCGTGTTCGTGGAGGTCAATGCTGCGATCGCGGAGGACAACCTTGGCCCAGCCCCACATTTGTAGAGAGCCTCCCACATTTGCGGAGAAGGTTCAATGACCCATGCCTCCGAGTTCGCGAAGAAGGACCTGGTGGTCTATAAATGTGTTTAGTAGTCGCGAACCAACCTCATTTCTCATTTTCATCAACTTGTAAAAAGATTGTTCCAAGCCCATTTTTGGTTATTCAAAGTTCCACATGACTCGATTTTCTTCAAGAAATGTCGTGGTGAAGTTGGTTTTGAGATTTGATGCATATTTTGAGGTAAATTTTCCTTTTTAACTGCTATTGCTCTTATGTTTGGTGAAAACTTTGTATGTTGAATTCGTAATCGAATCTTGATAGAATTAAATGAATTTTGAGCCTAAATTGTTCTATGTTCCAAGGGGAACATGATGATTAGCTGGGTGTTGGTTGTAGCTGTCTTGTTTTTGAAAATTTAGACCGAGAAAGTTTTGTAAAGAATGTTCTTCAGGTAAAAAATTTCAACTTCATTTTGGGGCTTTTTCTCAGTCTTCCAAGGCCCGATTTGGGCCAGATTTTTTATTATAGGCTTGGGGTGTTTGGGGGTCAATTTTGAAATTTTTGTTTGGGATTTTGGGTGTGGGGCCCATTTTTCTCATTTTTGCCCCTTTTATGCCTGATTCCACTGATTTCTTAAAATAATACAGCCAAATTGATCATGTTGACATTGTGAATCGTATTTTAATTGCAGAGCAGCTTCGGGAGGCCATTAGGAAAGGAAAAGCACGATTGGACTAATTTGGAGTTGAGGCGACATTTTTCAGGTAGGCTAGGTTTTCCTAAAAATCTTAGATTGAGTGGAATCATAGACATGCGAGCCTGAAATGTATGTGAGTTACCAATATTATTTGATATGCATAGTGGTGTGGTTATGGGGTTGTGATATGCGTGATTGGCTGTGAATATTATAATCTTGATACAAGTATTTTTACTTGTCGGTACTATTGAATTGCAGAGAGGCCTAGTAAGGGTCGTATATGGGTCAATGTTATGGGAAGGTAAGTATTCTAATTTAAATTGATGTTTATGGGTGTATGTTGCCTGATATTACTGCAATATGATGATTCTGGGACCAATTGTTGATTTCTTACCACATTATGACTTGATTACTGACATATGATGATTCTGTTGGACTTATCTATTGGGCATTTGTGATATCCCTGTTATTATTGCACTTTTATCTCCATTACTTGTGGTGGGCTAGATTATGGAATGACTTCCTACTGGGCCTATTTTTATACCGATTATTGGGATCTATGCTCGATTGTGCCGATGTGGTCTGATATCTTTAGTCCTTGATATACCTTAAGAATGAGTTGTTATTGTGACTTGGGAGAGATGATATAATTGAGGGATCCGAATCCGGTTGAGCTAGAGAGAAGGAGATTTTTAATGCTATGCTCTGGGTCACTCCCCGTGGTCCCATTCTCCAGTGGTCAAATCCTAGTGTCTGAGAATGGGGTACCGATTGTAAAGGGGTTCGAGAAATTATCGTTATCTTGGGGAAGGTCCCCGTGATTAATATTATATGGGGGTGGGCCCCGTGATTAATACTTTGTGGGGCTGGGCCCCATGATCGATACTCTGTGGGGAGAGGCCCCCTGATTGACACTCTGTTATTGTGACACTATTGATGATGCTAGGGGGATTCTTTCTCCCGCGGGGGATATGTCCTACCATTATATTATGGTCAAACCACTTGGCCCTGGCTAGCTGCCTGACAGGAGGCGAGGTCGAAAGACCCAGGGGTTTGAGTCTGGGTATAGTAGGGGTTCGAGGCCCCTTGTGATACCACTTATGATTGATCGAGGACCCATTTATTATTGTGATGTTGGGGGTTGAGGGCTCGATTATTTACCCGTGGATCCACTCACCTTTTCACACCCTGATTGTGTGTGGGTGTACCTTCTGGGCTAATGGGGGTCTAGAGGAGTCCATATTTAGACACTAGGTCCTTACACCCACGTACAATTGGCCCTTGTTCTGATGATATAGAGATTTGGGCTCTGTGATGGTTCTATGGGATTCAGTAATGATTTATTAGTTCTATATTATGTACGGGTGTACCTCCTAGGCTTATGGGGACCTGGGTGGCATTTAAGAATAGATAGTAGGGCCTTACACTCGTGTACAATACTGTATGTCTGGTTCGTTGGCAGTGCCGATATGGGTTCTCTTAGTTCTCGGTAGATCGTGTGTTCTGTTATACTATGAGTGGTTCAGTTGAGATTATGGGGTGATCTGATTGGTCTACTACTTTTAGATATATTTGAGCTTCCTTATGCATTTATTTCACTCAGTCGGTCGATGATACCTACTAGGTATCTTTTTCTGGTACTCACCCCTACTTCTACATCTTCCCATAGTACAGGTTCAGGTACCAGTTAGGGGCGTTGATTTCTGGGAATCAGGGACCACATGAGACTTCTCTTGGTTAGCACCGATAACTCTGGTTTCGTCACAGTCTCCTTCCTTTTGATTGGTCATCTTTTGTTGTCAGACTCTGACCATGTACTGTAGTGTGTGTGTGTATATATATATATATATTATGTTTTCGCTATAAGTATCCTTTCATTTAATGTGATTATGTACAACTGACTTTCAGGTTTTGAGTAGATTCTGTTATATGTTATTACTATGTTGGTGTGGACTTCACTAGATGCTAGGACAGGTACCCCTGAGTCGGGTTTTCTTGGTTTGCCTGTAGGTGGGATCTAGAGGGCGCCATCATGACCAGAATCGGGTTGTGACAACAATATTTTCTTACTGGACCCCACAACTGACCATTTCAAATCAATCATTCTCTCTTTACTTTTCAAAAAAAAATTAGTCTTCCTCTTTTCTAAAATACTCAGTTCTCTTCCATCTTCTTCTTTCTTTTTTTCATAGGAAGAAAAGTTTCTCCTTAAGAAGTTCTTCTTCATCTTCGCCTCCTTTGTCCCATGCTTTGCTCTTCTCTTCATCTTCTTCTCTTTTTGTCGATATTGTCATTGTGATAGAGGTAAAAGAAAATACTTCTCCATAGTTTGAATTTTGAGTTTGAGTTTTCAAACTGTAAAAAGAAAAAGAAGAATATGCATGTGTATGTTTATTGTTTCTTCAAATATTTCATAATTTATTATTCTGTTTTTCGCCCTAATAAACATTGTATTCATTATTGTGATGTTGTGACAATGATGAGAATCGACTGAAGAATATCACAAATATCTTAATGTGAAATAAATAATGTACGAACGAAATAGTTAAAAAGACAAGAAAAAAGTGCCTTAAGTTGCTGCAATAATTTCGAAGTTTGTTTGGTTTTTTGCAACAGATGAGATACTTTTTGCATTTACTCTCTAAATTGTTGTAGAAAAATCATTTAGTTGCTTAATAAATCTCAATAATTTAAATACTTGATGAAACAACTGCTTAAATTGCTGCGACAAATTTCTAAACTTGCAACCTTAAGTTGTTGCATCAACTTAAGTAATTGATGAAGCAATTGCTTAAATTGCTTCACTAAATACCTTAAGTTAACTCAACAACTTAAGTTGTTGATGAAGCAACTGCTTAAGTTGATGTAGTAGATTCCTTGAGTTGCAACCTTTGTTGCAACTATTTAAGTTGCTGCAACAAGTTATTGCAACAACTTAAGTAGTTGATTAAGCAACTCTTAAGTTGCTATTGAGAATCCCTTAAGTTATGTGTCATAGAAGCAATTACTAAGAGAATGTTACACTTAATTCTTTAAGTTGAATTTAAGTTATTGTTATTAATTTGGAAAAAATGGGCTATTTTTGAAAAAATCAATTTGATACTTAATTAATTTAATTAAAACCCAATTTTTTGAAAAAGATAGACTCACCACTTAATTTTTAAGAAAAACTTTTAATATTAAGATTTCAATATACAAAACCTTAAAATTTCATAGAAATGGGTAAGGATCTAGTTTCCATTTTTTAGAAGAAATTAATCACTCAAAAATAGCTGCTAACTTGCGGTTGACCGATGATTAAAATATTTGACCAACTTTGAAAAAATCAATGTTTAAAATAGAACTTGGAAAAATCTAAGTAAAGAAATTTTAAATTATTAAGAACTTTTTAAAGAAATTTAAAATCTAGCAATATTTGGCCTAACTTTGACAAATTTTGAAAATAATTTGAGAAAATTGAGTTTCTAAAATTTAAACTTAAAAAAAATGGCTAAGTATAAAAGAAAGAGGAAATTTCATAAATTGTTCTAAGGAACATATTTGGACCATTTTAAATGAGTAAAACCCTTAAAAATATTTAAAGTACAAGAAAGACTAAGCGTATTTTGAGAGTAAATCACTAACGATAAAGATACTAGCAATGTGCAAATAAACCAACCACTATCTACCCAGAACCTGAAGGCACCTGTACATAGCTACAATAGACTCAAAATGAAACATATACATAACCATATATATAACCAGGAGAACTTCTACATATATAGGCCAACCTATCATGGTACAGGGCAGTGTCTGAATACAAAAGATGACCCAAAACAAATGGAGAAAACAGAATATTTGAGGTTGTTGATGCTCACCAAAGTCTCTTGACTTGTCAACAAGCTCCCAATCAATTGCCACGGTACGACTCTTACCTATACCTGCACCATGAGTAGATGCAGAAAAGTAGAGGTGAGTACCTGTGGAAGGCACCCAGTAGGCATTACCGGTCGACCGAGTGAAATACAGTAGATATAGAATGCCCAAATATAGTAGATTGCAGTAAAACTAGCAAATCTCAACCCGACACAACAATGAGTACATCAGTGGCATCATCGTATCCCAACGGTCAGAATCAAGTTAACATGTGACACCCGATCCAAGTATGTACATATATAATGGTGGGACTAACCCCCCTCGAGAGAATAACTTCCCTCATCATGATGTAATGAGTCATCCAATCCATAAATGTATATAGTGTTAGTACGTGACACCCAATCCAGAAATGTATATCATGTCAGTACATGACACTCGATCTAGAAAGGTATATTGTGTTGGTACGTGGCACCCGATCCAAAAATATATATTATATCGGTATGTTATACCTGATCTAGAAATGTATATCGTGTCAGTATGTGACACCCGATCCAAAAATAAATATCGTGTCCGTACGTGACACCCAATCCAGAAAGGTATATTGTGTCGGTACATGACACCTGATTCAAAAATGTATATCGTGTTAGTATGTGACACCTGATTAAGAAATGTATATCGTGTCGATACGTGACACCTGATCTAGAAATGTATATCATGTCGATACGTGACACCCGATCCATAAATGTATATCATGTCAGTACGTGACACCTGATCTAGAAATGTATATTGTGTTGGTATGTGGCACCCGATCTAGAAAGGTATATCGTGTTCATACATGACATCCTATCCAGAAATATATATCATGTCGGTACGTACACTCGATCCAAAAATATAACAATATGGCTCTATATATATCAACTCTAGGGAACCATTGATATAACCTAAGCTTAGGCCCAAGAGGATAGATAACCATAAGTGTGTTACCTACCAAACATCACATCGCAGCCCAACTGCTACCAAGGGTATCACCTAAGGAAACTATGTGTCGACTCACTACTAAGGTACTCATCTCTAACCAGGGTGCTAATCCTCGAGACTAACTAACATAGATAGTGTCTTAGTCACTGATAGTCCCAAGAAACTCATAGGATATGACCTACATCTCGCTAACATAGTCACACTCTCATTTCTAAATTGTCAGTGGCTCAATAGTACCATACCTCGTATCATAGTCACAAGGCACCCTTAGGAGTACAATCATAACAGTTCTCGGAACATAATATCTCTCTCTCGTCACTACCCAAGATAATAAGTACATAATAAATAATTGTATACAGAATCATATATGCCATATATCAACACCGACTCATGTTTAATTAGCCAATTATGCCACAGTCCAGGAAATCACAGGTATTCAAGTGAGCATAGATAGTCACAGTTGTATCATAGATAGACAAAACAACCAAAGCCCAAGAGAATCATATTTATACCAGAATAGTCTATAGTATGGCATACAATTAGTAAACTGCCTCACAACCAGTATATCCCCGTAGCACCAGGCTACACATCCACATAGATAAGAGTTAAGTCAGAGTATGTACCTGTCACAGGGCATTAGCCCATATCCAGCCTCTGTTAAGTCCTTTCACAGTGCAATAGTGTCAGAATTCAGCTAATATCATAGTTACAACTAATATCACACTCATTACAGTACCCAATATCTCATATCATTATATACAGTCCATATATATCATATCATTACATACTGCATATATATCTCAGTCTAAGGATAAAGAAGCCTAGCCTACCTAAGAAGCGAATCTATGCACTCCAGATTAGTCTCCATGAGTTTTTCCTTCCTGATGACCTCCAAGGGTCGCTCAACTATCAAAATATGAATCACAATATAATTACGACTATTTTGGCTATAATATCTCAAGAAACAGGAGAAGATGTGTCAAATGCAACTAGTCCATAGCCAGAAATTGAGCCCAAAAGTAATCCCAGAAGATAGAGAAACGACTCAAAAATAAAGTTGCATATCAGAAAGAGAAACATTTATTTACAACAACTTCTTTGCCATTTTACTCAAAAATCTAATCAAATTAACAAAATATGAATATACCACGGTGCAGGTCTCGAAAATTAGTACAATTTAGACCCAAATTTTACTTAATTCCAATGAGAAACGATCGAGATATTACAACTCAAAATTTCCCAAAAAACCACAACACAAATTGCAGCTAAAATAACATTTTCGCACCAAACGAAGCTTTATCAATTAATTCTGATATTATCACGGCGTGGGCCTCATAAAAATACACAAAATTTTCACCAAAATCTGACTCAAAATGGATAAGATATCACAACTCAAAGTTTCTGATAAAAATATCAAAAATACAGCAGAAAAACAATGAATTTTACCTCAAACGACATGCCAAAATCAATTTCCAACACTTTCACGATGTTCCTCTAAAAAAAGAAATACACAAGTTAACCTTTTGAATCGCCCAAATTGGATAAAAAATGACAGAGAAATCGTTGATCAATGTTCATACATTGTTGTCCGATTTTCTGGAAATTACAGCTTATACATACTTTTCCTCTTTAGACCGACTTGCTACATCGCACCTTGTGGTCGGGCCACGTCGGTGAGCCGCCTTTTAATATTTAGCATCTGCTCAAACTAAATTTTGATGCTCCGACCTCATTTGAAGTGGGAAAAATACAATCCATATATGGAATCCGATTGGAAACGACATTCCATACTCAACGGTGTGTCAAAATATCTATTAGAGGTCGTTTTATTATAATGTGGGTCTCATTCCTCAATATCAAAATCTATCAAAGGGACCAAAACACATCCGGAAGCCCCGGGAAACGAACCAAAGGTCCTCCTAGACCAAACTTGATGTTCCAGATTTTATGGCATGGTAGAAATTTTCATTTGGGGCACGTTTCCCAAGGACATTAACTAAAGTCAACTATTGACTCATTCCGGCGGCTAAATTTGCAAAACTTGATATAATTGCACCAAACATGCTACTAATTTGGTCGTTCCAGAGCTAATGAAACCGTCAGAAGTCCACTCCGAGGCCATTTACTAGGACTTTATCTAATTTGTTTTTTGATTATAATGTCTTGTTTAACTAGAAAGGTTGCATAAATGTCAAATGATTCACCCAACGATAGAACAATTAGTGTCAATAAGCCAAATATAACCCGCAGTCACTATGCAAATGCCCAAACTAATAAAATATTTATGGAACCACATTAATGACTTGGAGAGTCATTACAACGTCCCCCACTAATAGAACTTTCATCCGTGGAAGTAAGAATGAGGATGTACCTGAAGACTCCAATTTGAACCACACAGGGATCCCAACCCTGAACTCACAATAAACAATGAATACAATAGTCATAATCATGATCGGCATCAAACAACAGTTCTAGGAATCTCAACTAACAGAGGTATAATAATCCATCGGTATGTAACAAAGAGTCAATGCAACAGTCTCTATGAGATCCTCAAAAGTCAATCACTCATCCCGTCCGCTCAATAAGCTGGAATGTAACAGAAACACAATAATCTAGGTATAAGCATCCTCAACACACCTATAGATCTCTGAATAATCATAGTCGCCCCTAACCATATCTATAGTTCCCACAATTTAACCATGGATAGCTTATAGGCCAACCAAAACAATTGTAGACAATAGTTAATATACTCACACTCACACGTAGGAGCTTTAGCCCCTTCCCTAGCTATTCAGTCAATCAATCACAACAACCTTAGTAATCATAAGTGTGGTAAATAGTCAACACACCATCCCAATATAGCAAAATATTGACACGACAATCATTCATAACTTCAAACTGATAATAGATATCCAGAATATGACAAATGATCCACATACCAATCACCAGTACCCTCACAACCATAATACATTCGAAAATAGATCAAATACACAATATATTAAACTCTGGAAAACTCATTTTATATTCCTCCGTACACAGGTATACCTCACATTTTCCATCACAGTACTCAACAGATATCATCATTCAGTTGCAAGAAAGTACCACGAGTAAGGAAGGTAAAACAATACTAATCAAGTACTCGTCAAACCCCAAAATCAGATAATCAAAATTAAAGCCAATCAATGTTATATAACTCATAGCCAACCTCCCTAATCCAGCCTGATACATGTTGTCCCAATTGACTAAGACCCAGCAGTCCCAATACCTAACAAATCAACCATAGCAATATAGTACTTAACAAATCAAGCAACAGTAAGTAAGGACTCATCACGTCCATCATAACAATGAGATCGGTACATATAAGTCATCAAATATGTACACATAACAAGGGCATTAAATCGGCAAGCAACATAACCAAAATCTCGTAATGGCAACCATGGGTCCGGGTGCAATCTCAAAAATATCCTCCGCCCTAATCCTCAATGGATGGAAATTTGGCCCCTCTATAGTAAAATCAACCTCTGTCTGGAATTCAAATCTCGCTGAGTTATAATATGCTACAAGCTCTAGTGGTCTATATATCATAATGAATGCCATATACATAGTGCCACCAGATCTTGAGTGAAACACTATCGCCGCTAACTCTAAGTTGTATGTGGGGTAGTTACGCCTGTGGGCTTATAACTGATGAGATGTATAAGCAATACCCAAACCTCTCTACATCAATACATAGCCTAACCTAATACGGGAGGCATCATAATACACAAGAAAGCTTTCTCTCATGATAGGAAGGGTCAAAATAGGAACAGTAGTCAATAACTCTTTCAACTACAGAAAACTAGTCTCACACTTATCGTTCCATACAAACGACACCCCTCTAACAAGTCAATTGAGTCAATGGAACAATAATAGTGGAGAAATCCTCAATAAATCATTTATAATACCCTACTAACCAGATAAAGCTCTGAACCTCTAACACTGAAAGTAGGTTTAGGCCAACCATGTATTACCTCTATCGTAGCTGGATCCACTATCATACCCTCTTTGGACACCAATGCCCCAGGAAAGTAACAAACTCACGCCAAAACTCTCATTTAGAAAATTTAACATCTAACCTGTGATATTTGAGTGTTTGTAGCACAATATGAAGATGTTAGGCATGTTTCTCTCGGCTCTGTGAATATACCAAGATATTATCAATAAAATCCATGACAAAAGACCCAAAGAATAACTGATAAGGTTCCAAACCCAAAGTATAACTGATAGGTGCTCGGACCTCAGAATTGGCATTCGTAATCCCAGTCATAGCCAATGGAGACTTGGATCATAGGGCGTGCCACCCAGGTCTTAGACATTCAAGCGTGGCCACTGGAGCTCATAGCAAGGGGACGTCATCCAAGACTTGGAGCATAGGAATAGTCATTCACTCACTAGTTTATCCTAGTATCAGGAAGGGACAATAAGTGCACAATGACTAATAACTATATACAAAAGTATATATGTCACAGGCCACTAAAGAGTCATCCCCAACCAAAGATAAGTCTATCCCAATTCAATTAACCACACCTGATCCCCCACTAATAAAAAAGAATCCCCCTTATAATGCCAATGCATGGCAACAGATAGAAAGGCTCAAAACCCATACTCAATGAAGCGGGGAGCTAAGCAATACATAACCATGTAGAACCATAACCCAAATACCAAGTAACCCCACACAATGACCAACATTCCCCCCGGTAAATATAACCAAGAATTCAGACAACAATATATAAGCCAGCTTATAATTATAACAAGTCCCTAAGATAGCACGGTAGGAAGCTCAGCTGATAACCGCAACAAATATCCCAACCAACAACAGACAATCCAACTATGACCCCTAGTATAACATTCGAATCACAACTTATCCCCAGAGAATCAGGAGGATAACATATCAACAGAGTCGTAATAGTCAGACCATCACTATAGAGTCACAAAGTGTAGCTAGAAGTATAACTGACAACCAACCCCTCAGATACTATATATTATCAGTAACCAACTATCCATTCAAGTAATCAAGTATCAAAGTGAACATATGTATAAATCATAGGGTGTAGGCTTACACTTAGCCTCCATCAGGTATAATCATAACATCATTGATAAGTAATTAGAATCATATTAGGTATCGCATACTCATCAGTATCAGAAGCCTTATAGGTCAAGCTAATAGTTAAATAGTCAAATACATGTATACAGGTAGCATCCAAGCCTAACTTACCTCAGTCAAAACCTATCTCACCTTTATAATCATTATCAGAAGTATTCACAACCCACATAATATTTAACCATCAACTAATGTATAGATATAAGTATTATAAAGTCCCAACCTCAACAACATATTCCATAGTATAGTACCCAATCACAACCAATTAAGTAACTGATCACGAAGCCTGTCTCAAAGGTTCCCACAATCTCAATACATGTAGTCTTTCTATCCTAATTGTCAAAAATCATGGGTATCCTGTCTTGGCTCAATGGGCTTTGGAGGATGTTCCCTCTAGGGGATTGATGACACAATCTTACCCTTACCCAGAGTCTAACCTTTTTATGACATATCCGTGAAAGAATGAGGCAATCAGATTCCTAGAATCAACATACCATTGGCGAAGTAACACAAACATAATCAACAACAAGGGGGACTTTCCTAAGCATCTCGTAGCCTCTTAAAGATAAGTCACGAATGTCTTTGCACCCATCCACAAGACTATACTAGATGGTAACTTTGTATAGATAAGACCAGCGAACCTAAAGCTCTAATACCACCTTGTACAAACTCGACCTTTCAGGTCATGATGGCACCTATTAGATCCCACTTACAGGAAAGCAAACTCAATGCCCACAATACCTATCCTGAATCACTAATGGTAAAGATACTAGCAATGTGCAAATAAACCAACCACCATCTACCCAAAACTGAAGTCACCTGTACAGAGCTACAATAGACTCAAAATGAAACATATACATAACCATATATATAACCAAGTGAACTTCTACATATACAGGCCAACCTATCATGGTATAGGGCCAATGTCTGAATATAAAAGATGACCCAAAACAAACGGAGACAACAAAATATTTGAGGCTATTGATGCTCACCAAAGTTTCCTAACCTGTTAATAAGCTCCCAATCAGTGACCACAACTCTTACCTGTACTTGCACCATGAGTAGATATAGAAAAGTAGAGACGAGTACCGATGGAAGGCACCCAGTAGACATCATCGACCGACCGAGTGAAATACAGTAGATATAGAATGCTCAAATGTAGTAAATTGCAGTAAAACTAGTGAATCTCAACCCGACATAATAGTGAGTACGTTAGTGGCATCATCATATCCCAATAGCCAGAATCAAGCAATATATCATGGACCCAATTGATAGAATCACAACTGAAACCATATCCTCAGTATCACATAGTCAAGGTGTGGGGTTGTACATAGGTGTAAGGTCTTGCCCCCTAAGCCCCATAAGCCCCATAAGCCCCATAAGCCCCATAAGCCTAGAAGGTACACCAATGCACAACCAGGGTGTCAAATCATATCTTGGTAGAACTCGTATAGAACAATGTAACCCATGCTAGAATATGGCATCCAAACCCTGATCCTGTGTCAACACGTAGCACTCGATCCTGTGTCAGAGCATGACACCCGATCAAGTATGTACATATATAACGGTGGGATGAACTCCCCAAGAGAATGAATCCCCTCATCATGACGGAATGAGTCACCCAATCTAGAAATGTATATTGTATCAGTACGTGACACCCAATCCAGAAATGTATATTGTGTCAGTATGTGACATCCGATCCAGAGGTATATCATGTCGGTACGTGATACCTGATCCAAAAATTTATATTATGTCTGTACATGACACCCGATCTAGAAATATATATTATGTCGGTACGTGAGACCTAATCTAGAAATATATATCATGTTAGTACCTGGCACCCAATCTAGAAATGTATATTGTGTTGGTATGTGACACTTGATCCAAAAGGGTATTCGTGTCAGTATGTGACATGCGATCTAAAAAAATATATCACGTCAGTACGTGAAAATCGATCTAGAAATATAACAATGCGGCTCCACATATAACAACTCCAGGCCAACATCGGTATAACATAAACTTTGTCCCAAGAGGACAGATAACCAGAAGTGTGTCACCTGCCAAAAATCACATCGCAACCTAGCTGCTACCAAGGGTATCGCCTAAGGCAACTATATGTGAGCTCACTACTAATGTACTCACCTCTAACCAGGGTGCCAGTCCTTGAGACTAACCGATATAGATAGGGTCTCAGTCACAGATAGTCCTAGGAATCTCAAAGGATATAGCTTATATCTCACTAACATGGTCACACTCTCATTTCTAACCTGCCAGTGGCTTAATAGTACCATACCTTGTATCACAATGTAACAACCCAAATTTTTTTGAAATTCATAATGGTTGGTAAAGGTTAGTGCTGAACCCATCATGGTTGAATCTTGGTAGTCATGGGTGGTATTTAAGTTGCCGGATTTAAAGAAATTATATTGGTGGGAGGTTGTAAGGTCGGTTAAGCAACATATAATTTGAAAAGGCATATATCTTGACACGAGATTAACTATGTGAGCTATTATATAGTAAATCTAAGATCTTCGAGTTATCTTCACAACGCAACTGATTTCACTCAATTCGGAGTTTGGATGTGGAAGTTATGACCTTTACAGTGAGACTGTCCGTATTCGAAAGTATGCTGGAAATAGGTTTTGGAATGGAGCCTAAGTGAGGGACCACGGACCATCTAGTGGTTCAGAGTCCATGGTGGGTCCCGTGGGTTTCTCCACTGGGTTCCTTGTGGTTGGGACCAAGCCCAGTACCAAGTGGAACTCCACGGACAACTTCACGGCCCATGAGGGGTCCAGCGAAGTGTTCCAGAGAGTTGGTCAAGGCTTGGGGCAGGACTCCGGACTAAGTGATGCTCCACAGACCAGTACAAGGTCCGTGTGTAGCTATACGATCTATGAGGCCCCTTGTGAGTTGGTCCAAATAGTCCCCCGAGAGTTCAAGCCAAAGCCGAGACCAAGTGTGGTCTCACGGACAGGCCCACAGTCCGTGAGCCAGTTCACGGCCATTGGGTGGCCTCCGTGAGGCCCTATTTTTTATGATCTAGTACATTTTATTAATGGTTAATTCATAATTTGGTTTAATCCTATACCCTTTTTATGGTTTCTAAGGTCTCCTAACACCCATAAATCAAACCCTAATCCCTTTTTATTCATTCTGACACTCTTCAATCCTCACCAAAATTCTCTCAATCCTCTTGACCTCCATTGATGAAAGCTTGAAGAAATTTGGGGAAAATAATCTTTCTTGCAAAATCATCCAATTCCCTTGGCTAACTTCAAGGTATGTGAGATTGATTCATGGATTTCCTTTCATCCATGAAGACCCAAGAACTCTTACCTTTAAATTATGAATTTAAGCTTTTAGTTAAGTATGGATTCTTTAAATTTTTATGTATTTAATTGAATTGAGTTGTGGGCTGTAGAAATTAGGTGATTTAAAGTTGATTTAAGTTTGAATTTCATGAAAGACATGGAAACTCTTGAAGGTCTAATGTGCATGTCCCTTTAATGATTTAATATGCATGGGTAAATTGCATTATGCTGTGAATTGGGATTTCTCTCATGAATTATGTTGGATTATCTATTGAATTATGGTTTAATATTTGAATATCCATTACCCATTCACTTGATTCCTCGTTCATAGCATATGCATTGAAGTATGGTTATGATGAAATTCTTGTTAAGGGCATGTCCCTCTTGTTATGATATGATATGTTAAGACTTGTGATCACACAGTCTCTTGTTATGGCTCTTTGAGCATTTTGGGTGCTTGCACCATTTTGATATGTCATGAAGGTTTGATATGATAAGCTATGTAGATGAGCTACTCCTATTGCATTGATATGGAAGTGGTTTTGGAAATTCTTGTTGGCTTTGCCTAAGTATGGATATGGATTTGATAATGACATGGTTGGCTTAATGATGCATTGTTTTGAAAGGAATGTTAAGCCTCTGTTTTGAAAGGCTTGCATATATATATATATATATGTATTTCCATGGGATGAGACTTAGAACTGAGGAATTGGAGTCGGGGTGGACTAGCTCCAAGGGTCCATACTCCTTTCCGTCAAACCATGTGCCAACATGGGATTTCTCCCTAGATGGGATGACTTGTTATGTTTCCCCTTGTTGAAGGGTGACTAGGGATCTACCTGGCAAGTAGTCTGAATCCAAGTAGTAGCTCGCTCAAGTTCCCTCTATTGTCAGTTAAGGTCATATCCCTGCCATAATATGATTCGTAGTTACATTTCATGCATCATGGCATGACATATTGTTATGATATATTCATCCTTTGGCTATGTGCATCCCTTCGTATCACTTGTCCCCTTGTCATCTTGCTTGGTCAGATTATTATGTCATATGTATTGTATGCCCACATACTTAGTGCATATTATGGTGTTAACCCATACTCTTTGTCTATATATTCTAACCATGTAGGGACCGGTGAAGACCTCTATCTCCCATTGGACGATGAGTGACATCTTTGAAGCTATTTGCTTGTGGTGAACCCTTTGTTTCAAGGACAATAGCTACTTTCTATCTTCCTTGTATCATTTTATTTTCCTTTCTTTATGACTTGAGGGTGAGTCCGGATTATGTCAAGGCCCCACTCTATCTTATGTAGAGGCTATGTTGGACAAGTGAAACTCTTGCACGATGTATGATATTTTGTTGAGATATTATAACTATTGAGTTTTGATTATGGATATGATGTTTTGATTATGCTTATGTGTCACGACCCGGATAGGGGGCCTAGATGTGACATGGCGAAAGAGGACCCAAAGACCCTCAATCAAGTCATCATAGCATCATTACACTCATCATTGGTTCAGAAACACGGAAGTTAAAGCATGTAGCACATAAACTCAAGGGATTTAAGGACTTGGGACTCAAGCTATGGGGACAATACGGGAAAGGGACAAGGATGCTTGAACATAACACTTAATCACACATCATACTCAATATTCAAGTCATTATAATAACATGGATACATAAGCCATTACCATAACATGAAAACATGATCATGAATCAAATGGAAATAACATCATATTACGAAGCCAAGTATC
>JBCEWC010008579.1:0-19789 GCA_038996855.1 Solanum aculeatissimum | reverse complement strand
TTTTCAGGGCCTATCTCCAATGTCTTCTGAATTTCAGACAGTCTCACTGTTTGGGACGTATCTCCCTCATCCGATATACAAATTGAAGGAAACTACTTTTGTTGCAAATCTAACTAAAAGAGCTTCAATTTGATATGTAGAAGCTCACATGGTTCATCCCACATCAAAAGTTATGATTATTTGAAGTTGACTGTCCAAACTGTCCCTCTAGGCCACTAACTAGCCTAATTTGTATTCGGCCACTTAAACTCAACCCGTGGCCAAAAAAACTCATACCCGACTTGTAGTACATCCTAGAATTCCAACCATAAGTAGATTTCGAAAATATTCGGGTTGTTACAACTTTGGAGGAACCAACAAGTAGAAGAGATAACATGGGAGGCTGAGGAAGCGATGAAATCTAAGTACCCTCATCTATTTGAAGCTAAAAAGAAAGTCCAAGATGCAGAATTGGGGCATTAATAGGTACATGTGTTTGAATACTTATTATGTTATCAAAGTTTGTTTCAATAAAGGTTTGAAGTTGTTTAATCTATTCAGTTATGCTAACATTCAGGGACGAATGTTCCTGGGGGAGGATGTAACACCCCACGTCTTACGTGTACTAGTCCTATGCATATGGAACATGATATGGCCTGATCAAATAAGCACCAATTTTTAAAAGTGCCTAACTTTTAGATTGGAGGGCTATATTTACATCTAACGCCTAAGGTAAGAGAGTGTATATAAGTTTTAGGTTAAAGTAAGGAGATCATGACCTTAAACAAAGTAAAAAAAGATAGGTGCTTGTGGGACTTTAAGAAGCTAGTAGGTAAGTCACCTACATGCTTATCTTAAATGAGCTAGGTAGATGCAGAAGATTAATTCATAGATGAGTGAACTCACTTGAGGCCCAACCCCAAATCTGTCCAAGTCCAATAAAGAATAAAGCCCAAGTTAAGGGTGCAATTTTAACCCACGGTTTAGCATTATAAAGGGAAAATATTTGCAGCCCAAGATGAATAGAAAAAAGGGCCCAAGTACATTCATGACCTACTTGACAATCTGGGCCCAAACTAAGTGAAAGGAAAAGAGAAAGATTGGCAGCCAAAGCCCACCGAATTGAAACCCAATAAGGCCCAAACGAAAGGAAAAAATAGGTGTATCACCACCTTGCTAAAATGTGACTTAAATTCAAGGAGAAAGTCAGCTAAGAGTGTCCCTTTAAAAGGGAATAAAAACCAGCCACTTCAAGTCATTAACATTTGAACAAAAATAAGATTTTCTAAGTTCTTCTTTGCTCTCTTTCAACTTCAGACAACAACCCTCACAACCTCACTAGGGTTCTTGAAGAAGCCCTCAACCTTGAGGATTAAGGTAAGTAAAAGTACTTATGGGTTTAGTAAAAAAAATTCCATGAAAAATAAGAGAGATATGTTGGTTATTCTTATGTCAGATTTTTGGACAACATGTGTTCTAAAATTTATTGTTCGGTTTTCTTGTTTATTGAGGAACTTTTATCTTCTTAGTTGGATTTATTAGTGATGAAGGTTGATGTTCTTAATGGGTTTAGGTCGAAAATAATAAACCAAGGTTGCTGCCCCATTTTTCTTTTTTCTTAGAAACGAGTTCTTGTATGGTATCTTGAATGTGCTTTTGTAGGAATTTGTGGGTTGTTGAGTGGGAACTGTTGTCTCACGTCTCCCATATATTTTGGGATTGTTTTGGTGTGTAAATATATTGAGAACATTTTGGTTGAATTTAGAACATGTTTGCATTGTTGACATTGAAATAAAGGGAAAAGGCGTGATGTTAGGTTACCTAATTGTGTATTGCATGGAGTTGATCTAAGTTGTACTAAGTAAATTGTTGTGAGCTTATTATGGGACTAAAAAAAGCTGAAGATGAGATGTATATGATAATGTGTATTAGAAAAAACGATTAGAGGTGGAAAGGTTGAAATAATACTCTTGGGTTGATAATTAAAGCATGCTGCCCGAGCGTTTATTTTTTATGAGATTGGACTGCCAAGACATGCTTATTAGCTACTAATACTTGCTTTATCACCAACCCTATTGTAGATAAATATTTGGGAGAAAAGGAGGTTATTTTGAGGTAATAACGAGGTGATACATCAAGGTATGTAAGGCTATTCGATTTCCTATTATTTGACATGGAATCTAAATCCTTCCTTGGCACATAGAGGCACTTACAAACTCTGACACAACAAATAACCGTGTCTCCATTCTTTAACATGTACATATGTTCCAATATATAGTCATTGTCAAATCTGCATATACACTTTCGATACCAAGATACATGAGTCTTCTTTATAGCTAAATAAAGTTCATATGTTATTTCATCTCTTACGCATTTCTTTAATTGTGTAACCTGCTCTCTTCATTATGGTATTATCTTACATGGTTATATACATGTCACTTGTTATGTCTATAGTCTTGTAGCTCATAATATTATGACCACCAAAAGAATCATCCAAAATGTAAATGAAAGATAAAGTGAAGTTGTTTATTGATGGGTGGTATCCCAGGGGTGGAAAAATCACCTAGCATGGGTTGATCCCATATTATAGGGGGTATCCCAGGGCTGAAAGGAAAGTCTAGCATGGTTTGATCCCGATATTGATTTAACACTGATCAGTTGGTCATTTGTATTATATATCGTGCACAGATTGTAAAGTAAAGAAAGGTAAAGTAATAAAAAGGACATAAAATACATGATTTCACAATATGAATAAAGGTGTTCTTTTATCCTTACACTGATGCATGATTTTATTTGAGTTCTTATTTCACATATAGTACTTCTTGCCTTACATATTCAATACATTATCTCATACTGACGTCCCTCACAGGGACCTGCACTTCATGCTGCATGTGTAGGAGTTGGTAGATCTCCCTAGTAGAAATATAGGATATCCAGTTGCTATTACTGAGCTCTAGGTTGCTTTGGGGTGTGTTTCTAGAGTTTATATTTTTGTATTATATAGTAGCTAGTCATGAGGCAGGGCATGTCCCAACCATATTAAGATAATGTTGCTCATCTAGAGGCTTGTAGACTATGTTTAGTAAGGTGTGGTCATGTCTTGATGCTAGACATTGCGGCTCCAACAACGTAGTCATATGTATTTTCTTTTGGCTTGTTATTATTGTCTACTTTCCTAAAAGCATGTTGAGTGTGGAAACTTTTTATAATGTTCATAGATAGTGCATGATTATAGGTTGGTTCTCTCGAGCCTTGTCGGCAACGGGTGCCAGTTCGCCTTAATGGGACTTTGGGCATGACAGGAAACTAGGGTTAAGTGTGGGTTGATGAATAATTGAGTTAAAACCATGAAATATAATGAATTTATAAAGGAATCATGCAATTGAAATCAATTTGGATCATTGGTAAAGGAACCCACATCAATTCATGAAGCCCTAATTATACATACTTGAAATCATATACTTTTTCTTTGAGAATCATGAAAAATATAATTCTTCATATTTCATACATAAACAAGTATAATCATCATGTAGGAATCATAATACATGCAATTGGAATCATGACATAAAATTCCATAAGCAATCATCATGAAACTTCAAAAAAGAAGGTTTTAGATTGGACTTCATGGATGAAACTATCCATGAATGAAGCCCCACATACCTCAAGTGAGTATCCTTAAGTATTGAAGTAGAAAAACTTTGAAATCCTTAGCAGATCTTGGAACCCTAGCTTTAATGGAGTCCTTGTCTTAGACAGAGAAATATTTGAGAGAATTATGAAGATGAATGAAATGGAAATGAGTTAAGATAGGATTTCTAGGAGTTAAGTCGGTTAAGTTAGTTAGGAGGGCCAAAATGACGTAGTTTAAGAGTTAAACGAATTGGAAATATAAAAAATGCCCTTTGTTAAAATATGTCAGAGCCATCCACGAGACCCTATCTACAAGTCATGGTTGCACCTACGGCTTGTGCTTTGGCTCGTAGAACTTGTGCCACCAGAAGTTGAGCTACTGGAAATTGCATTTTCCATACCATGAACATGCAGAATGACCTATTGTTCCTTTCATGGTCTGTAAATCCCTCGATAGAGTAGTTCCAGACTTAAAAAATTTCAGGCTCTTTAGGGATCCTTTCCATGACACTTTTGACGGATCATGGTTGCATCTACAGTCTATCCTGTTAATCATGAAAACACTTCCGAAAATTCTAGAAATTCCAACTTTTCCAGACTTAATACATGAAACCTTCCTATGACCCTTGGATCCATCTACGAGCCGTAGTTTGGCTTTTATGACCAAATCAGTTCCAAAATTCTTAACTTTCATTTTCTAAGCCTATTAATATGAGGTGTGTTACAAATTTAGTCAAATATTATCTGAGAAAAGCTTCCACAAAAATGCTCCCTAATGGAATTTATGCATCCACTGAGTATCAAAAGACCAGGTACCTTGATAGAATAATAAACAGTAAAAATAGTAAAGAAGTAGAATAAAATCACGCAAGATGTTTTATGCAGAAACCCCCTTTCTTAAGGGAAAAAAACACGACTTATACTCATAGGATTTTAACCCAACTCAATTCTCATCAAAGGAGCAAAGTGTGTGATTACAAACTCTTGCAATCAAGAAATTTAACTCTAACTCCCTTTCCCCTCACTATGATAACTCTACCATAGATTCAAGCTCCAAAGAAACTGCTCAGCCACCCACTAAATTGACTAACCCTAGCCAACTTAGACTTCACTAACTCACCATAGATAAATCTCAATAATAAAGAGAAAAGGCTTGCTAGTTATCAAATCCCTTTATAGATTAGGAATCAACTTACAAGATACAAGCACTCAATAAGAATAATAAAGTACACAAAGTAAAAACAACTCTGATTTTGCTTAGTGTACTAGACGAGAGCCTCAGAACAAATACACAAACTTTGTGTATAAACCCTCAAACTTTCTTCTCAAGAAAGATTTAATATATATACCTAACATCAGCAGTATTCGGAGCATTTTCATTGGCTAGACAACTACTGCACAGTAGGCAGACGCACACCAACAATAACAAAATTATCAGTATATTGTTTGTCAAGTGTTGCTTTCAGTTCAAAACACACATGAGATCAAGTCCCTCATCAGTTCCTATGGTTTGTTAAATCAGCAAAACTTCATAATATCATTTCTCCTTTTTGGATGATGGCAAACACATGACATGTCCAATATATTTACTTGTTTTCCCTATCAACAAATTCTCCCTATAAGCCCGGTATTAGTTTCCTCTGTCACCAACACTTGTTTTGATTTTGAAAGCATATTATTTTCCCCCTTTTGACATCATAAAAAAGAACTGACAGTAAATCAAGAATTAATGCAATACAAGCATGGTAAAAATAGTCAATCACAATACATGCATAATTGATAAAATCGAAATAACAACAGAGATAAAACAAAAAAGAGAATTTCATTACAATAGGATAGTCATTCAACTGTTACAACTAAAATGCAAAAGAGAACCATGCACTAAAAAAAGTCTAGGAGGAGGGAAGTTTCTGGGTAAGGGATTGGAAAATTAGGGTAAGATGGGCATTGGATTCCATAGGATTATTAACTAGCTTGTCTTTGAGGTCTGCCACTTCAGCAGAAAGGCTTGTATTTTGAGTCTTCAATTCCATCACCTCATATGTACTTGGTCCCTCAGTCTAAGCTTGAACCAACTTAGCCTTTAGTAAGGCTATCTCTGCATCTTTTGAGCTCAGAAGAGTAGTCATATTCTCAATCTCATGTATTAGCCTCTCTTGTTCAACAAGTTGTTCAAACATCCTACTAAAATAGTATGTCTTCCCTTCTACACACTCACATTCCACAAGATTACTTGAAGAGAAGGTTTATTTTACAATGCCTTTCACCCCTGCTTCTAGAGGAATCCTAAAGTGTTGAAATACTTTGTTAAAAAAAATCCATACCCCAAACCATGCTTCCCATCCTTCATAGTCAATATCTTGCATATATGCTCTAAAATAATTGCTAGATGCTTTATAGCCTCAAATTTGCTCAGGTTTTCTATCAAACATATATTAGTAGCATAAGCTACTGTCCTTTTCTCTAATCTAGGATGGATGACTTTGTTCACAAACTCAAAATAGTTGATACCCTCCCTTCAAAAACTTCTTGGGAATACTAGCAGTGTTGAGCTTTGACATTTTCCCATAAACTTCCACAAAGTTCTTGCACCAACCTTAGTGGTGAAACTGTCATCATCTTCTCAAATTGTATTACAGTAGAATTCCCTCACTTGTGGTTCATGTAGAATTGAAACATACCCAAAAAAAAAGTGAGTCCAAGATTGTTGTTCCACTGCATTAGCTAGATCACACAACCCAGGCTTAGGTATCACTTTAGGGTCAAAGACCTTTCCACTAAGATTTTTTTTTGTTTTTAGAACTTTCATCCTTTCTTCTCTTGAAAATCTTATCTCAACCTTCTCTCTCTTCCTTTTTGAACCAGGTCCCTTGTCAGATTTAGGCATTGGGTCCTCAATTGCCTCTACCCTTGTTCTCTTGACAACCCTCTTATGAGACACTCTGACCATTCCTTTGATTACTAGTACTACACCACTTGGTGGTTTACTCTCACCAGCATCTTGAGATAAATCAACCATATCTTCTTCTAGGATCAGGTGCTCCACAATTTTTTCCTTCATCAGTCTTCTACCCACAAAAGTATGAACTTTGCTTTCTTTTATGTCATCACTCATCAGTTTCTTTATTGTTCCTCTAGTGAGATATGGACTTTTCTTTGGTACTTTTCACCAGTTTCCTTCTCCTTTCCTTTACTTGATGTAGGAACCATTCTTTTCTTTACTTTATAAGACAATGGAAGATTATCTTCTTCGTCTTCATCCAACATATAGCCTGGCATGGAAAAAATGGGATTAAGTTCTAGATACTAAGCTATCTCAACTCCTTTCTCATAGAAAGACGTGTTTGAGCTTTCCTTCATCTCAAATAGGCTTTGTGCCACCATCTCCTTATTTACAGCCAAAATATTTGACTCTCTTCTCTTATATTTAGGAAGATCTCTCTCCAATGCAAAATTAGAAAGTAGAATGAAAGAGGGACCCTTTTGAACTTGAGAGCTAACTCCCTTATCTTCCAGAAGGAGAGTTGGTTGGATGTGTAATGACCCTCTAGGTCATTTTTTGTTTTGGTGTTTATTCTGCTAGTTTGAGCTTATGTATGGTAACCTTAGACCTTTTATAACTTACTAGGACTATCGGGATGGTTATAGGTTGAATTAGTTGTGAATTATGTGAATTTTCAAGTTAACGAGAAGTTATATTTGTAAAAATGAGATTTCTGATAAATCCCTATCAAATGGATTCAAAACGGAATTCTGACGATTCCATGAGTTCTGGAATAACTGATTTAGGCTATAAGGGTGGTTGGTTTGACAGTGAAGGGTTTTTAATATGAATTTGAGTCAAAAGTTGCAACATGGGTTCAACCGAAAGCTAAAAGGTATTTTTCTATAAAAACCTAGCTAAATGTGCTAGAAATGGGAATATAATGGTGTGGTCAGCTCTAAAACATCAAAAATATCCTAAAATGACCCTTTGTCAGTTGCGAGGGCTTTCGATTACGTTTTGACCCTCTCAGTTCTTTTAGCTAAAATTAACTAGAAAGAAGTGGGACCCTTATTTTTTCATTGGGAATTTTGACTACACTGTTGGATCCAGAACATCAAAATCTATGTGGTTGCACTATTTGTTTGTGAACAATAGATATCAAACGACCCAAAAATGCCCTGGGAAAGTTTTGGTAATTGTTGGTGCAATAATAGAAAAATAACCCTCAGTATTCATGGAGGGTTTGGGCGCATTGGCGGAAGGCAAAGGCATTAGTGCCACACTTTTGCGTGGCAGAGGGCACGTTCGTACATGCCACAAGTGTGCGTTCACCATGCCTCGCCCGTGTTCATGACACGATGCCTACGTTCACGTAAGCTTGGGCGTGAGGTGGTGCCGACCTATATAAGGCGTCACGCACAACCTTTAGGCAAAACTTTGAGATAACATAATTTTCTATTTGTAGCTCCAATTTTAGTGATTCAAAAGGCTATGTGACTCAGAATTTTGCAAGAAATACTGTGGAGGTGTCAGATTCAGATTTCGATGCATATGAGGTAAAAATGTTGTTTTAGCTGGTTATGTTCTCAAAATATGTGAAAACTTTACATTTCAATATCTCAGTCAATTTTTGACAAAATTTAGTAATATTTGAGTCTAAGTCATTCTACTTTCCGAGTGGAACGCTGTGGTATGCTTGGATTTTGATAAATTTAGCTAGTTTTTATAAAATTTGACTGAGAAAGTTTTGAAAGAAATGTTCTCCAATAAAGAATATAATTTCATTTTTGAGTTGTTTCTCGGTTTTCTGGGGTTCATTTTGCATGAAATCTCTGGATATAGACTCGGGGTAACATGGGGATCATTTTATGAAAATTACTTTGGGATTTTGCATTTGGGCCTTATTTTTCCTGTTTTAGGCCCAATTGATATCATTTCACCAATTTTTCCAGATGTTACCGCCAATATGACTGTGTTGCTGAGCAGCATTGGGAAGTAATTTGAAGGGAAAAAGCTTGCTTGGACTAACTCAGGACATGAGGAATCATCTGCTAGGTAGGCTAGGCTTCTCTACACCTTAGACTGAGTTGGAATATGTGCATGTTGAGTTGGAATGTGTAAAAGGTGTTATTTATGGTTTAAGTTGTAATATATGTGTGGTATGTGATTGGTTGTACTCTACATGCATATTTTATGATATTGTGGGGTTATACTTCTCTGTTTGTGACTATATTAGTTGTAGCTTCGATATTGGTTGGGTTTTGGTAGTATTGACTACAAGGAGGCTTGGTAAAGGCTGAGTATGTGCTGATGCCATAGGGAAGGTATGTATTTTGACCTAACTCTTTTTTGTATGAGCGTGTAGTTTGATGCTATTGAGACATGCCGGTTGTGAGGTAGTTTCTTGATTATATGTCGTGTTGGGGTTTGGTTCTGGTATAGATACGACTCCGTTGGGCTTGGTTGTTGTAGATACTTGTTATATATCTATAGTTGTCATGATTTACTCCCATAGCCTGTGGTTGTCTGGATTGTAGCATAGTTGGCCCTATTAGGCCTGGTTTTACACTGATTAGTGACATGTACACCCTTGAAGACTGTTGTTAGCTGCTATGTTCTGGTTTTTCCTCTTACCTAAGGGTGGGGTTATCTATTATTATCTAAGGGAGGTGATGTTTATGCCTGGTTGGAGGGGTATGATTCTTGTTTGGAAGGGCGATATGACTTCAGAGGTTCAACTTCGAATAGACTAGTGAGTGGATGACTATTCTTATGCTCTAAGACCTGAATGATGTGCCCTATGATCTATAGTCTCCTGTGGCCACGTTCGAGTGTTTGATACATAGGTAACACTCCCCACGATTTGTAATCTTCGATGGTCATGCCCGAGTCTGGATGGTAATTCTAAAAAGGTCTGAGCACCTTCTGATATTTTAGGTTAGGGACCCCGCTAGCTACATTTTGAGTCTGAGACACTGTCACTTATTCAGAGGTATTCTTCATGCTAATTACGTAGGGTCTAAGACCCTATTAACTATACTAGGAGAACTATTTCTTTCGTGGGGGATTTATCCCACCATTACGATACTTTGGGTCGAGGACCCGATTGATATGTGGTACTTTGGGTCGAGGACCCTATTGATTACCCATGGATCCATACACCTATACATACCTTGATTGTATGTGGGTGTACCCTCTGTACTTATGGGGGATTAGGGAGCGTTCAGGCTTATATATTAGGGCCTTACACCACGTACAACTTGACCCTTGATCTTGTGACATTGAGAGTTGGGTTCCATTGTGACTCTATTAGTGATATTGTGTGTGGGTGTACATTCTAGGCTTATGGGGGTTGAGTTGGCGTACAAGCATAGATATTAGGGCCTTTCACCCGCGTACGGTGTTATGCCTTAGTTCAGTGATAGTTATGGTGTGGGCCTATTCAGTCTATATTTGTCGCTATCATTACACATCACCTTGGTTGGTTCAGTTGGGGTTTGGGGATTTTCTAGACATGCTTATTCCTTTATCTGAGTTTGATTTGCTGCAGTTCTTTATACTTGAGCCTTCTATATGTATAGTATTTCACTCAGTCGACCAATGATGCCTATTGGGTGCCTTTTTTTGTACTCACCCCCTATATTTTTGCATCTTCCCATGGTGTAGGTCCGGGTTCTAGTCGTGGGCATTGAGTTTTGGGGGATTCATAAGCATTCAGGAGACATTTGGTGAGCACCGACAGTTTTAGCTCCTTCGCAGTCTCCTTCCCTATTAATGGCCATCTTTTGTATCCAAAAATTATTCTTGTACTATATAGTGGCTTGTATTTGTAGGAGCACTCCTGGCTATGTATATTATTATTATTATATATGTATTGGCATGTAATTGTGTCTATTGAAGTTCTGTACAAATGACTTTCATGTTCTGGGTAGGTTGTGTTGATCTATGTCATTGTATCTATTACGTTGTAATTAAAGATCTAGGATAGGTACCCTGGGGTTGGAAAATTGGTTTGCCTATAGGTGGGATCTAACAAGCACCATCATGACCGAAACTGGGTGGTGATAAGTTAGTATGAGAGCCCAAGGTTCACTGGTCTCAACTGTACATATCTACTGTCTAGTATAGTCATTAGATGGGTGTAAAGATATCTGTATCTTATCTCTGGGAGGCTACGAGATGTTTAGGAAACTTCCCGTGTTGTTGATTCTTATTGTTCTATATTGTCAATGGTCCTTCGATTTTTGAGAATCTAACTTTGTTCCTATCTCGCAAATATAGCACATGGAAGACAGACTTAGGGTTGGGGTAGGGCTACACCATCAGCCTCGAAAAGGGAGCAACCTCTGAAGACCATAGAGCAGAGACCAAATGCCCCAGCTCCACTCTAGCCAGAGGCACCAGCTCCCTCAACCACCTTTGTAGTTACACCAGAAGTGCAGACGGCCATTGGACAGTTCATAACAACGTTGGAGCCTTATAATAGGGTGCGACACCAGCTCCAACTCCTCCAGTCTATGAACCTGTATAGCCTGCTACTCTAGAGGTTCCAGCCCAGCCAGAGAGAGTCGTACCATTTTAGGACTAGCGGTTACTTGGGTACTTTCTGAGGTTGGCTCCATCGCGATTTTCAAAAGCTATAGGAGAGGATGCACAGGAGTTTCTGGCAGCATTTATAGAGTGGTTATAGGCATTGTGACCACTGGAGTCTCGAGGTGTGGAGTTTACTATTTATCAGCTAGATGGGACTGCCAGACAGTGGTGGTAGACTTGCTAAGAGACTAGGTCGGAAAAGGCTACGCTAGTGTCTTGGGTAGAATTTATAGAGGCCTTTATGAATAGATTTATGCCCAGGAGATTTAGGGACCGACGGAGGAATCAATTTATGCAACTTGAGCAGAGGCAGATGATCGTGTCACAGTATGAAGCCAGATTCCAAGAGCTCTCTCGGTATGCTTCAGCTATCTTGCCTATCGAGAATGAGTAGATTCATGACTTTGTGCAGGGATTGAAGCCTTAATTGAGGATGGGTACACATGCATTGGTGACATCAGGTCCGTTATTTCTGGATATCATTGATCATGCCCATTCTCTAGAGCAAATTAGTCATGAGGCCCAAGGGCGCAGCAACAAGCGGGTTAGATATGAGGGAGAGTTTAGTGGTTCCCGATCGGGATTTCACGTGCCGAGTGACAGGCCTCTGAGGAGGGGTCAGCAGGGTCAAACCAGTCAGCCATTCCAAGCATCATTGTAGGCTTCTGAGGGTAGCCGTCAGGGCTCGGGTACTTCTAGTCGGGGTGGTTCCTCTTATCCTATCGGGTGTAGGCAGAGGGAAAGTGATTCTGCTTCATTAGGGCCGGTTGGGTCATCCTTCATTGGTAATCAGGCTTCCAAGATATCTGGATCGAGGCAATATGATCGTGATCATAGAGACAGGGCTACTTTAGGTTGTTTTAGGTGCGGGGTACCATACTATTGCATCAAAGACTATCTAGAGCACCGAGTAGTACGTGTTATCCCACAGCCCACTAGGTCAGCTTTTTAACCAAGTAGAAGGGGCAGGGGTTAGGATCAAGGTCGCAGGGATGATTAGTATAGATATTATGTGACTAGCAGAGCTTTCAGCAGGGTTCCAGAGGGCTCGCTAGGGGTGAAAGAACCGGGGGAAGAGGTGATGCTCGAGGTGGAGGCTATCAAGAATAATTTTATGCCACTCTACTTGATACCAGCATAGTCAGCATCAACATAACCAACTAGCTCAAAAGAATCACCTATAGGATAGTATAGGAACAGGTCCGTGTTTCTTCAAGTACCTAAGGATTCTTTTAGTCGTCTTCAAGTGGGACTCCTTTGGCTTTACCTGGAACCTTGCACACATTCAAACACTGAACACAATATCTCGTTGACTTGCAATCAAATACTGTAATGATCCTATGATACCTTTGTACATAGTTTCATTAACATTGGAACCAGGTTCATTAGCATCCAGCTTGGAATTTGTTCCCATAGGAGTATCAATAGGCTTTGCATCCTCCATTTGAAATTTCTTCAACAACTCCTTGATGTATTTTTCTTGACTAATTTAGGTTCGTTTAGGAGTTTGTTTAATCTGCAAACCTATAATGAAACTCAATTCACCTATCATGCTTATTTCAAATCACTCCCTATCAGGCTTGAGAATTCACTACACGTAGACTCAAAGGTAGCACCAAAGATGATATCATCAACATAAACTTGTATGATAAGCAAGTTTTTCCCTTTTGTCTTCAAAAACAATGTACTGTCAATTTTGCCTCTTTTGAACACATTCTCGAGTAGGAACTTAGATAATCTCTCATACCATTCTCTAGGTGCTTGTTTCAAGCCATACAATGCCTTGTCCGGTTTGAACATATGGTTGGGATAAGCAACATCTTCAAATCTAGGAGGTTGCTTAATAAAAACTTCCTCTTTAGGTATCCATTCAAGAAAGCACTCGTGACATCCATTTGATAAAGCTTGAAACTCATGAATGTTGCAAAAGCTATGAGAATTCTGATGGCTTCCATTCTAGCAACAAAAGCAAAGTTCTCATCATAATCAATACCTTCTTCCTGATTGTAGCCTTAAATTACTAGCCTTGATTTGTTTCGAACAATAGAACCATGTTCATCCAGTTTATTCTTGAAGACCCATATAGTTCCAATGATTGTTCTATTAGATGCCTTAGGGACCAGATGCCACACCTTACTTCTTTCAAACTGATGCAATTCTTTTTACATGGAATTTACCCAATCAGTATCTCTTAGTGACTCCTTCACATTCTTAGGCTCAATAGAAGAGACAAAGGTTGAAAATATGACCATGTTCCTCATCTTGGATCTGGTTTGAACTCCATAATCCAAGGTGAGATGACATTATTCAAAGGGTGAGAAGATCTATCTCCATGAGGATATTTTGGGAGCCTAACTTTCTTCTTCAATTTCAGCACTGACTTCTCCATCATCTGCATTTTAAGACTGTTCAGCAGTGCCTTGTTCATCATTAGCATTTGGTTTAGGACCGGGTCCCTCATTTGGAACACCTGCATCTCCTGAAACATCAAGAAAATAATAGTCTGCTCTAAATTGCTTCACCATATTGATCAGCATTGACACCATCCTTGTAGAATTGTTGTAGTTCTTAAAACTCAGTCTTATCTTGATCCTTCAATTTTTCAAGTTCACTAGACTCATCAAAGATCACATGGACACTTTCTTCAATGCATGGTATCCATAAACTCTATAAGCCTAGCTGGGATTTAACTAACCCACAAATACACCTTCATCACTTCTTGCATCAAACTTATCCAGGTCTTCCTTGCCATTGTTCAGAATGAAACATTAACAACCAAAAGCTCTCAAGTAACTCACTTTAGACTTTCTATTGTTGAGAAACTCATAGGGTGTTTTGTTGAGAATAGACCTGATCAAACATATATTAGTCACCTAACAAGCAGTATTTACGACTTTGCTCCAAATGTTCTTGGGAAGTCCAGAATCTATCAACATTGTTTTGGCAATATCCATCAAGGTTTTGTTCTTCCTTTCTACTATGTCATTTTGTTGAGGAGTTCTCGGAGCTGAGAAATTATGATGAATTTCATTTTTTGCACAGAAGATGTCCATCTTTGCATTTTCAAATTCAGTTCCATGGTCAAACTTGATCCCTGCTATTTTACAGTTCAACTTAGTCTGTATCATCTTAGCAAAGATCACAAATACATCATAGGTTTCATCCTTAGACCTTAAGAACATGGTCTAGGTAATTCTTGAGTAATCATCTACGACCACCAAAATATATTTCTTTCCTCCTCTACGTTAAATCTTCACTAGCCCACATAGATCCATATGAATCAACTCCAATGGTCTAGTAGTGCTGACCTGCTTCTTTTACTTGAATGAAGGTCTAGTCTGCTTCCCTTTGACACATGTTTCACAAATTTTATCTTCTGCAAACTTCACTTTTGGTATCCCACAGACCAGGTCCTTCAAAGCAAGCTTGTTAACAATGAGGAACTTACATGATCAAGTCTTTTGTGTCAAAGTTCTGCATTCTCACTTTGAGCACTAAGACATGTAAGGTCATCTCCTTGTATAGAATTCAGATTAGCCACATACATGCTCTTCACCTTTTTTGCCATAAGAATTACTTCTTGTGAAACCATATTGGTAACAATACAATTTGGTGAGTGAAACCTTACATCATTACCCTTGTCACAGATTTGAGATACACTCAATAGATTGAACTTCAGTCCATTCATATAATAAATATTTTCTATTGAGTGTTCTAATGACTTTTCAATCCTTCCAATACCAAAAATATGACCCTTTTCACCATTCCCAAAAGAAATACCTCTACCATAAAGTGCTTGAGTGAGAGGAAGTTTTCAATATCTCCAATCATATGCTTTGAGCAGCTACTATCTGTATACCAGCATTGGATGCTACTTCCTTCACTTACCTGCAAGATATCACTTGTTAGATTCAAGAACTCATTTCAATCTGAGTTCCCAATAAGCAGATAAGGGGGTAATTAACACTTTTCTTGTCCAGGGAGGTAACATCACTTTCTTTAGCTTAGAATTATTTTATGATTCAATCTAGGACTAGGTCCCACTCTTCTTTTCTTTCTCTCTAAGTATCCTACCAACTACTCATAGAAATTTTTTATTGCAGGATAGTTATTCTTCAGATGACTATCCTTTCCTTAATGAGTGCATAGTAAAAAATTAGACACATTGACATTTTTGCTGTGAGTGAAGTGAGACGAATCCTTCTTCACAAACCCCAGACCTTTCTTCCTATTATGTCCCTAATGAGTCAGAGTTTCCAGAATTTTTGAAAAAGTAGTCCATTTGAGTAATTTGGACAACTGTTTTTTGACTCGGACCAGGTCCCTTTCTAACTAAGTATTCCTTTCTAGTTCCATAGCCAATTTTGTCTTAGCATCATCCAGATCTAAAGCACATTTCTCCAATTCAGATAACTGAGAAACTAAGGCAAGTTTTTCATCTTGAGCAAGATCTAATTGATTGTTCAATACATCCTTTTCAATTGTTAGTCAATGATCGAATCAATAAGAATAGCATCTAACTTCCTCAACTTTGTAATAGAAAAGATATGCAAATTTTGCTTAAAATCAGATAGAGTTACCTCTCTCTCAAGTTCATCATCATCATCAGATTTTGCCATGAATGCAAACATTTGATTGAAGATCTCATCGTTATCCTTCACAACCATTAAGGAAGCATTCTAGGTGCTCAAACTCCTCTGACTCACTTAAAGAATTTCCCTAAATAGCAAGAGAAAACCACAACCTGTACTCATAGGATTTAAACTCAACTCCATTTTCATTAAAGGATCAAAGTCTATGATTACAAACTCTTGCAATCAAAGAATTTTAACTCTAAATTTTTTCTCTCTCACTGTGATAACTCTACGATAGATTCAAGCTCCAAAATAGTTGTTCAGCCACCCACTAAATGACTAACTCTAGCCAACTTAGACTTTACTAACTCAACATAGCTAACTCTAGCTAAATCTCAACAATGAAGAGCAAAGGCTTGCTAGTTATCAGATCCCTTTATAGATTAGGCATCGACTTAAAAGATGCAAATACTCAATAAGAACAATGAAATACACAAGTAAAAACAACTCTGATTTTGCTTAGTGTACTAGACGAGAGCCTCACCAAAAACACACACTCACTTTGTGTAGAAACCCTCAAACTTTCTTCTCAAGAAAGATTGAATACATATACCCAACATCAGCAATATTCGGAACATTTTCATTGGCTAGACAATTGTTGCACAGCAGGCAGACGCACACCAACAATAACAAAATTATCAGTGTACTGTTTGTCGAGTGTCCCTTTCAGTTTCACAACACACATGGGATTATGTCCCTCATCAGTTCCCATGGTTTGTTAAATCATCAAAACTTCATAATATCACTCCCTCTCTTACTCTTCTTTATTCCTTTTGATGATTATTCTAATCTCGTGAATGGTTTAGATTGCTAAAGTTTATGTAAGTCATATTGAAAACAATAAATAAGAGAACCGCAACAATAATAAATAATATGATAATCAAAGCCAAGAAATGATGTATAATTCTGAATAAAATAGTAGGAAAGTAATAATAACAACGATCTTTGCAGTCTACTAGGGTCTCAATTGGTTCACGACATAGAATAGCTATAACAGGTAAATCTATTAAGTTACGACTGCGCAACTCCCTCTGCCCTATGCTTCATTTAACCATCAGATGGTATTTGGAAGTATACCCTTTACACACTATCCTTGGCAAAGTTCAGAAAGGTTGATTGTCAATGTAAGTTAACTCGATAAAGATCATATAAATCACAGAGACAAGCCACTTCAAACATATAAAACTTCTACTTGGGGATACTCGCCATACTCAAAAAAGTTAGCAAAGGTGAATCTTGTTTGTATCACAATTACTTTCATTCTTTGCTTGTACTATGTATCTATTTGATTCAAAAGAACACATGGATTTCTACATTTGCAAATGGTAATCTAAGAGGCTTGAGGGACGGTCAGCTACTTCTTATGGGTCGGTGAGAAGCTTATGAGCTGTTTTGCAATTAAACTCTAATTCTCTTTCCAAATCTGCTATTTCAAGTTGAACAGCCAACACTTGAGCAAGATTCCATGATACTTAAACGAGTGTTGATGAATATGTAAGAGACAGAAACTTAGAACAACTCAGCAGTCCAATCTTCCATGCGAATTTCAGTAACCAACATCTGTAGCAAGGAGCTAACACAATCCTCAGCAGGACAAAAGTGATTTGAAACGCAGATAGAACGAGCACAGCAAATTTCTCATCAATCAGATATGTTGTAACATACTTCCCAGAGAGACCGCCAGCTGACCAGCATACTGTCCCTCAATACAACAATAGATAGGGATCAAATGTACCGTGTCCTTGAATAACTTGCAGCCAAAATGTTGTAGTATAAGATAGATACAGATGGTTAAGTAACAGAGAGGGAGGGTGGTAGAGGACATAGAAGCTTCTGAAGACTGACTTGCCTCTCGAGAGATAGAAACTCAATTCTTCCAAAAGCCAAGGCTCAAAATCATTTCTCCCAAAACCAAACTGATGATGAAATTGCAAGAAGCTTGCCTAGCTGAGGTGTTGGAGCATTCCCTCCAATTATACAGAACAACTTCTCCCGTTCGTTTCACCCTTAACCTCAACAAACACAAAATCTATGAAACAAAAGAAGACCCTTGAAACCACTTTCCCTTTTCAGTTTAACTTTATTTATAAAGGATATTGAAAAGAATCCCTAACATGAAGGGCAATAAAAATCATGCTTTCCAGATATAGAAATCACCATATATATCCAAAGCACAGTTACTAAAGAGGGTCATTCTGCCAGACTTTTGTTATACACACAACCACACTAAGAAGAATTTTAAGTAATATTTTACTTAACAATTATAACTATCAATTTTATCATAATTCAAACAACTATAGCATTCTCAGTCACTTTAAATCACATAATACAACAACAACAACAACAACAATATACCTAGAGTAATCCCACAAGTGGGGTCTAGGGAAGGTAGGGATGTACGCAAACCTTACTCCTAACTATGAAGGGTAAAGAGTTTGTTTCCAATAGACCCTCGGCCCAAAGAAGTTTTCGAAGCAGAGTTGCAAGAAAAATACGACAACAAAACACATGCAGCAACAGAGTGTGAAAATCCAGTTTAATACTAATTGCTTTGAGAGCCTAAAGAAGGAAAGTTCATTGATTTAAGTACTTGGGATTGAAAACTAAAAGGACGGAATTAGGTTGAACTCTAAGTTAATGGTTACATGCATAAGTGCAGAAGACCATGATTCATCTCCTTCGCAATGTATCACTCACATCTTCATTATTACATGTGAGGCTGTGACTCAAGGCTCTCTATACTTCAACCTATAAATAGATTGCATCATACCTGACTTTCCTAACCTTACAATTGGTACATGTTTACACCGGATTTCAAAAAGTCCTTCGCCCCTTATCTTCATAGGAAACTTTAGCATAGTTTTATGACATCAAATTTATTTAGACGTTGTGCACTGAAACAGAGAAGTAATGCATGCTGGCATGTCCGATGATTGTTTCAAAACAAAAGGAGCAACCAAAAGAAATGAAGCCCATAAGTTGCAAACTGACATGATTGTTGAAAAGAGCAACCAAAACATCAAATGAATTACAAAAGTTGAAAAAGAAAACAATATAAAAGAGATAGAGTGACAAGAACATGGAGATAAAACAACACATGGAAGCATTTCCCAGTTAAACGAGTTATGAAACCTCATAGGGTATTTAATACACCATTACCATATAGATATACAGACATGATCTGCATGAGTTGTGCCAACAGAAGAACATTGTTATGATATCTGTGGATACATGAGCTGCTATATTAAGCTGCAACAGAACCATTCCTAAAATACACTGATATTGAACTCAGCACTAAAGAGCACATGTCAAAAGCGATGCATCATGTGGAAGCAAGAATAGTTGTTTATTATGGCAGTGTTACAACATCTGAACTGTCGATCAAGAAAATGATGTCGCAAGTAATTGGCCATAGCAACTACTCTACTAAGAGATTGCCAATTTGGGGGGTGTATAGCGAGTGTATAGCGGAAGGGGATGTTTAGAGAGAAGAGAGAGTAAAAATTGGCAAATGCCTTCGATTGCCCTTCAAGGGTCTCCGAAAATTTCCTTTTATAATAACAATAATAGTGAAAGTAATAATGCTTACAGACAAGCACTATTTACTTTCTGACTTTTCTTACAAAATAAAGTAAAGCATACAAAATAAAGTAAAGCAATACTATTTGCTTTACGACTTTCTTAAATAAAACAAAAGACTTTTTAATAAAGTAAAGCATCTTACTATTTGCTTTACGACTTATTTACATAATAATACAAACTACTTTATTTCTTCTTCTTTATTTTTCACATGGGATTGTCGGCTGGTGACATGCTCCTTTCTTTATGTCATTGTCACTTAGCTCCATTGTTGTTTAGTCGTCTTCCTTAGCTTGATCATCCATTCCATTTAGTTGAACTTCTGGTATTCTGATAGTTTTTCCTCCATTACATTTTGAACATTTATGATCTATATAGTCATGTCCTA
>JBCEWC010008578.1:0-19790 GCA_038996855.1 Solanum aculeatissimum | reverse complement strand
TTAACTTCTTTCAAATGCCTTTAATACCTTATTTTCCTACAACACTTAACAAAATATATTATATCTACATAAATACAATTCAGGAGCTTGCAATAATTCATTATTTTGAGCATCAATAGTGTCATAAATTTGTAGCACATCAAGTAGCTCCTAAATCACGATTTTAAATCGATAACAACTTAAGATACTTTATTTGAAAGCATCATATATTATGATTTTGATAAACACTAAATTTACTTTATCATGAAACATTTAAATTCATGAAATTTTGATGATTTAAAACATGCTTCTGAAATAACAAAAATTCTAGATCATGAAAATACTTCTATACTATGGGTTCAAAAAATTATCATTGAAAACATGGAATTATATTTGAAATCATGAAATTAGAGATCATATTTGAAGAAAATCTAAAATTCAATAAGAAATCATGAAGATCATAGAAACCCTAGGTTTGAGGAATCTTAGAATTTAGAGAATTAGGATTTTCCAGAACCCAATGAGTGAAAGGATAGTCATTGATAAAATTTCTAAATATGTAAGTAGAAGCCTTGGCTAGATTCTTTTCAATGGAGACTTGAAAATTCGAAACCCTAGCTCTTGCTTAGAGAGAAAACTTAAAGTGAGAATTTCTAATTGAATGAGTTGGGAGAGAACGAGAGGTTAGGATCCCTAGGAATCAGATAATCCCATTTAGAATAGCCAAAAATAATGTATTATAGGAGTTAAAAAGAGTGAAAAAGGCAAAGAGTTTCTAATTTCAAAATGTCGGACAATGCCATCTACAGATCATAAGTGTGTGTTCATAGAAGTTAGGCTAAAATCTGACTTTCTAAAGTTTGGTCTATGAGACATAACTACATGCTATAAAATTAAATATGACTCATATTGTTCGTCGATAGAAAGAAGTATTATAATTCATAGTTTTTGAATATTGATTCCACAAGATTTATTTACGGCCAGTAGGATTAGGATTGTTATTGTCATCAATATGTCCTAGCCTGAACCTTAGCAATATCTCTCAATCTCTACACTTCATGCTCGTGTGCATTCATCCTTCTTCGAACTGATCTTACAAGCTTATGCCGTATGGAGTTAACTTCTCACCCTTACTTCGAGTATTTAACATAATTAACTTGTAGTTCAGAAACAAAAAAAAAATAAAAGTAAAATTAGAAAATAATACTACAAGTTGAAGTAATTATTAATAAAATATTTCAAAGTCATATTCTCTGGCAAATGCCCCAAAATTTAATACGCCCAAGTTGCTCCTCAATTAAGAAGTATAAAACAATCGTTGTTGAATATAAAATTATACCAGAGTTGAGCTTAGTCCCACAGAGAATACAGAGAAAGTGTATTTACTAGAACTTACATTCAGTTGTAGTCATTTTTTCTAGAAAGCACAAATGAATTAATTAAATAGAGGTTTATTTTTAACTTAATGATGCATAATGATTGTTAATGATGCATAATGATTGTTGCAATAGCAAAAGAAGATAAACTTAGTGTTGTAATCAATAAATGGAGGATGTTAGAACTACATTCCCCATGAATTATTTCACTTAGTATGTGTACTATACTAATAATGATCTCTCAATGTGTAGCATATAAAATCTAACGTTAAGAAAAATTAAACACCTCGTGTTTACATCCAATTTTTACTATTTCCATCATAAATTAATTATCGAGTTTCTTCAATTTTCCAATAATTTAAAATAATTATTTTTGAAAAACTTTGAATTTTTCTTTAGGTTATTTTTAGTTATAAATCCTTTGATTTTCAAATATTTTATATATATATACACATATATATTGTATGCATATTTTCGTTGTTATTTATATAATATTTTAATTCTTAAAATTATATATATGTGTATGTATATATTTTCATTTTTTTTATATATAATGTTTCAACTCTAAAAATTATATATATATACATGTATATATGTGTATGTATATAAAATTTACATATATACTTCCATTATCCTTTCATATAATATTTTAACTTTTAAAATTATATATATACACACACGCATATATACATGTATATATGTGCATGTATATATATTTTATATATATATAAATTTTCATCATTGTTTTTATTAGATAATATGTTAAATTTTAAAAAATTATATATATATATATATACATATATATACATGTATATATGTGTATGTATATGTATATTATATGCATATTTTCATTATATTTATATATATGTATATCTAGTTACGTAATTAGTTCTTACTTCTTTTTTATTTTATTTTATTTATTTATTTTTTAAAATTATCATTTTAAAAAATATTTTATTTTATTTAATTTTTTTAATTATCTTACTTAAATTATTTTTGAAATTAATTAGTTGATAATTAAATTAGTTATTTCACTTCGTTAATTTTAAGAAGCTCTTTAATTAACTTATATTAATTCATCTCATGACCAATCTAATCAATCAATTCAACTCTACCATATTTTTTAATCCTAAATCAACCATGATTATGATTTTAAATTGATTAAATTTCCAATTACATTTTGTCACCCTCAATTTCAATTTTCGAACCCAATTAGTCCAATTTCGGACAAATTTTTGGCCCATTGTTTTTAATCCACAAATCAGCCAATAAACTATATCCCGTCAATACCTATACCACGCGTCCCTTTCTCATTTTTTTTCTTTTTCAAAAGCAAACCCTCACACTCTTTCTAGCTTCTTCAACGACACAAATGACGAAGCAAAGCCAAAAATAGTGTCTGCTTCAGCGAAGCAAAAAAAGTCGGGGCGCAGGAACCCTTTGACCTCGTGCTCATCCCTCCAACAGCCACGAGTCGCAATCTCCTTTAATTGTTCGTACTTGACCTTAATCGAACTGACGAAATTGAAGTCAAAATTGTTCTGTTTCTTGTTGTTTACAGCTGGTTGGAATCTTGGGATGAAGGTTGATTTGAATTGAACAATATCCCTCAAATATTCTAATTTTCCCCCCAAAAAACGACCTCTAGTTTTTTCTATAAATACCCTTCAGTTCACTGTGAAAATGGGGCTTTTTTTTAAACTTCTGATCTTAAGAAAAAAGTTGTATTCTTATTCAAAAAATAGGAAGACATTAAATTTTTGAAAGAACATCACCCTACGCAAAATTTATTTGTTGCTCCGGTCAGTCCTCGAGTTAGTGTTTTGAGAAGTCGTCTTACTCATCTCATCGTCTCAGTTTGCTGCTCCCGAAAAGGTAACGATCTTATGCTTACTTTACTATGTATTGATTTATATGCATTTGTTCTGCTTAACTGCTATGTTAAGAGCTAGATTGTTGCATTTTATAACCTTATTTAGTTACATCTTTGGCTTACTGTTTTCTATTCATTGTGTTCCTCTCCTTAATGTTTTGTTTTGGTTGGTTTGATTCATTAATAATGCCTTTCATCTCTTTGAATGAACTACACTTGCCGACGTCTCTTCATTTTGGTCAATATTATGCTCGTCGAAGGATTTAAATGTGCTGTTGTGTGCACTATATCTATTGATGTTTGTTGTCGTGTCTTGGGGTTAATCAATGTTGATCAATTTATACTTGGGAAATTTTACGGATGCATTCTCTATTTTCTCATTTTTAGGCAAGTTTATGCATAATTTTTTTTGACATTAACCTGAGGCTAGAAAGATGAAGATGAAAATACACCTTTTTGTTTGTTTGTTGTTTGTCTAGTTTGTTCATTGTTGTCGTCTAATAAGCAAATATTTAGTTTCAAGACTAACGGGTTCATTAGTTGATTCTTAGCTTCAAGTTGGTGAGTTTTATATGTCGGTTTTAGTTCCAAGCTAATAAGTTCTACATGTTTATTTTAATTTCCAAAAAAATTGAGTTTCAAGTTATTGAGTTTCATAGATTGATTTTTAATTTAAAAAACATGGATTACATGTTGGTTTTTAGTTTTAAGTTAAGGGAGTTTATATGTTTGCTTTGTTGGTTCTTAGTTTTATGTTAATGGATCTTATATGTTTGCTCCTTTTTAGTTTCAAGTTTATGAGTTTCGTATGTTGATTTTAGTTTCAAGATTAATGGGTCTCATGTGTTGGTTTTTAGTTTCAAAAATATGAGTTATATGTTGATTCTTAGTTTCAAGACTAATGAATTTTACATATTTGTTTTTAGTTTCAAGCTGTTGAGTTTCATGGGATGACTTTCAGTTTCAAAATATGGGTTACACATGGATTCTTAGTTTCAAATTAAGAGATTTTACATATTTGTTTTATTTTCAAATTATTGAGTTTCATAAGTTGATTTTAGTTTTCGAAAATATGGATTGTTTGTTGACTCTCGATCTCAAGTTAATGGATTTTATGCGTTCGTTTTCAGTTGCAAGTTCATGAGTTTTATATTAAAAAAATTTAGTTTGAAGGAAAGGGATGATATTTTGATTTTTGGTTTCAAGTTATTGGATTGTGCATTTAAATAATTTTCGGATCCCTAATCTACTTTCTTTTATTATTATTTTTACGCATTTGTCAGGTTGAAGGAAGTTATTTGGCAAGTTTTGGGGGCCAGAACTGACTGTATACACTGATATATGATGGATATACAGCCAGTCTATACAGGGGCGAAATGACTAGAAGCCCAAATGCAGTAACACTATTTCAGCAGGGTTTTGGGCCAGACAAGACCCAAGTGATGCAACATTATTAGTAGCATTAGGATAAGTTCAAGATTGGGCTTGCTTGACCCAAATTTGAAACTTCCTTTCCTTATTTTTGTCATATGCTTGTTCTTATTTTTTCTAACACTCTAACTTTAATATTTGTTATTGATTTTTAACTTAATTAAATCCCCAAACGACAAACAATTTATGTTAATTTTAAAATTGTTTATCTTATTTACTTATCTATTTTTAAAAATTACTTTTTATTTCAAGTTGGTCAATTATTAATTTTCTTTCAAAAGTAGTTGAGTTTAAAATTTTCGAATCTTCTTTAAAATTTTGATAAGCCTTTAAATATTTTTAATCATTTAGGTTACTTGCTATTTCTCTTTTAAAAAAAAAATTAATAATAATAATGATGTTTGCTTTTAAATTTTTGAGTCCTCTATAAAATTTCGACAAAATATCTCTTTTACTTGAAATATTCTTCACTTAGTTAATTTTGAAAAAATAATGTGTTTTCTTAGATGTCTTGATTGAAAGTTTTAGGAAATATAAATTCTTTTAAATGCTAAGTCTATTTTATTTATTTACTTAAATAGACTATACTTAAATTATTTTGTATTTTTAGCTTTAACCAAGTTTTGAATAGTTAGTCAAATTATGTCTAATCGTTGGATAATCGTGTGTTAGCGGGCGTTTCAAGTGTGTAAAAATCTTCTTGAAATGAAAATATGAACCCAGACTCACTCTTTGGAGTTTTTAAAAAGATTTTTTCTCTTTAAGTCTTTTTAAAATTATTTTAGTAGTTTTTTCTTGATTTTTCCTTAATAAAATTAAGTGGTGACTCTGTTATTTTCTAAACTCTAAATCAGTTTTTTTGAAAATCGACATTTTTCCACATAAATAGAAATGGTCACTATGATGGAAAATTTTATTAGGTTCTAACCATTAGATTAAGTTTATTTGACTAACTCATTTTATTTTTCCTTATCTGTGCTTTATGTATTTAAATTTCATATTTAACTGCCATTTGCATTTCATAGCATATTCCTTATTATATTGCATATTTAAAAGAATGATTTTGTGAATCCGCAATAAGATTTTTAAATACTTAACTCTTTTTCGGAAAAAAGTGGAAATTTATTAGTTCGTAATGTGTCAATGGTTGTCATGATTTTCAACTCAGGTTGTCCGCCTAGGTCCCCAGTCAATTCAAAACTCACTTCTAGATACCTAAGTTAGAGCGAAACCCAAACCTTATTTAGGATCATTTACCTAGGTCGACCCAATAACTAAAAGGTATTGGGTCCATTAGTAGCCCACATTGAGTCTATTTGGCCCATGGCCAATAAGATGATCATACTTACGTGTTTTAATTGAAGAATGTATAGTTTAATTTAAACAACTCATTATCACCTGGGCGGAAAAAATCTATTTTTTTTTCTATCTTGTAGAATGGCTCAAGTTTATGAACCTTTGACGATAAGAATGGTGATTCAACTCGACCCTTACCACAAAGTGTGGTGGATGAGAATGTCTGAACAAGACAAAAAAAAGGTCTGAAAACACATAGGTTATCTTCCCTCTTTAATGAAAATGAAAGTCTGGCCAGATCTAATTGGCGTGATGCTTAAATTCTGGGATAGCAAATTTATGGTGTTTCGTTTTGGGGATGTAGAGTTGACTCCGCTCATAGAGGAAGTTGTCGCGAGCTATGAGAGTTGGGTATGTGCAACAAAAAAAATTCATGCCAGACGACGACATTTTAATTTTCAAGGTGTGGGGTCCAAATGATATCAAAGAAGCATTTTCACTTGTCAACGTTGAGTGTGATAATGGTCACTCATTCCATCTTCTAAGGGGTTAAATTTGGAACGTCGGTTAAATATTATACCTTAGCCCCTATGATTCTTGCTGACATATACAGGGCTTTGGATAAATGTCAAAGTGGGAAGAGATTTTTTCAAGGTTGCAATCTAATTCTCCAATGGTAGATGATGAAGCACCTACTCAAGGTCCATAACCTTACAGAACCGGATAAAAAACTCCGAAGGTATTAATTCTCCACTCATAGTTGGTGGTTACATCTGAATCATTTCAAAGAAGGAAATGGACAATAATTTTGGGTATCAATATTAAGTGGATTGAGGGATGAAGACGTACAGTGGGCCATTGATGATCTTGTTGTGAGTGATACTGTGATTCGAAGTCCCACTCTCTCTTTCTTGGTATTAGCTGAACTTAGAGGAAAAGACCTTATGTTCCCCGTCAAGTCCTCAGGCAGTTGGGTTGTAAGCAAGTGACCTCTCAAAAGGGAGACATGAGAAAATTTGCAATGGATCATGAAAATGGTCGAGTATCCTTCACCAAGATGATAATTTGAGAATGGATGACTCAGAAGGTAGCGGGTGATAAAGTTTCCAATAGGTTCAATCCCGAGTGTAGCGACACATATAAAGATTTGTTGAAGAAGAATCTTGTCGGAACTATTAAGCTTGACCCAAATGTGCCTTATTGTATAAAAGATATTGAAACTGAAAAAATCAGGTGCTACTCTACCAACTCCAAAAAAAGTATCAAGAGAATGAATTGTCCCACCAACGTCAACATTTGGTGGATGCAAGGGTCATAAAGCAACTTAAACGAGAGCTTGGTAGAGCAAGACAATGCATAGTTGGGTTGGATGATCGTATGGAGCAACAAATTCAGATTGTGAAAGGAGTTAGTCATTAAGAAAGGGCTCAGTTAGAAAAGGATCACTTGTGGGAAAACAGATACTTCATGTGGTGAGAGGTCGACATAGCTAAGAGGCAAGGACTAATGAGATCTGAGGCAGTGTGAAGTTTTTTATTGTCTCCTGCATGGGAATACTTTTATTTTGTACTTTTTTTTGTTTAGCTTTCTTAATGTATTGTTCATGATGTTTTGTAAGCACTTTATTTTTTTTAATGAAATTACTTTGGGGATAATGGCTTGCCTTAATTAATGCACATCCTTCAATTTGATAGGCCAACCCTTGACACAAAAGGGTCACATATTCCTTAGGACGCACAATAATTGTTTTTGTACTCTTTGCTATAATTGTTTACATGATAATGCTGCTTTATTTGGAGAAATTTTAGCCCACTCCTTTTCAAAATTTTTAAAGCCCTTAAGCATAAAAGTCAGTCACTATCAAAAGTCCAACCAAATACTCTTCGAGTCTCAAGTTTACCAACAAAGTTTGAATCCCTCAACCAACTTCTAAACTCCTACCCCTATCTCAGGAAAGGTTGCATTTGCAGTCAAGATGAAAAAGGATCAGAATACCGAGAGAACTGAAGAGGCCCTGATGAAGAGTCTGCGTCAAATCACTCAAGAGATTCATGAAATGGAAGGAAAAACCAAAGAAGTAGATCTAGCCATAGAGGTTGTGCTAGCCTGGATAGTTGAAGTTGGTGAAGTAATCAAAATTGCCAAGAACAAAAAATAAAGGTTGGATAAGACAAACAGGATACTTTAGAAATACTCATTCACTCCGAAAAAAGCTCTTGGAGATGTACTAGCTCGAACTACTGAAGTGGATGTGGAACTCGAGGTCACTCAGAGGGAGATAACTATGCTAAAAGAAAAGAACCCCCATTGTGCTCTCCTAGGTCCGAGTAAGGAAGCTGATGAAGAAGATAGAGATGAGATTCCGCTAACAGAGTGACTTAAGGTCAAGAACGAAGAAGAAGATCAGAAGAAGAAGTCTTAGTAGAGACAATTTATGCATTATCTTTGTTCTGTATTTTTCAATTCCCTTGTAATGAAGTACTACTGAATTAAGTTATCCCTTTTACTTATCGAACTATGTAGGGCCTAATGTTTCCTTCGTGAGATACGTAGGCAACCTTTCTATGCCCAACCCCTATCTTTCGAAAGCTTATTTTTCCCCTCTCTATTTTCAATGGAAGATGCGAGAAGACCTTGGATCAACGCAAGTCAACCTTCCTAATGCCCCATTTCCTAAATCATATAGGCAAGTCCTTTCTATTTACTATATCACTTGTACTCGTGGGCTATTTCACTTCTGAATAAATCAACAATTGTGTGTTTATTATGTGTGTTATTTTGTATTAACCATCAATTCAAGGAAACTAACATACTTTTATCTTGAGTTGTTCTTCTTTTGCCAGGTAGTTAAAATTGATCTGTGTTTAATAAACTGTCCGACCATTTATATTTTACTTGATCAAAAGTTTTTAAAGATTCCTTTCTCGACCGAGATCTATCAAAAGAAAAGACAACAATGGCCGAAAACAGTGAGGATATGGGCTTAACTGAGATTATTGAGGTAGATCCCGTCATTGCTGAGCAGAATAAGCTAATTGCACAATTGATGCAACAAATAGCTGAAATGATGGTCGAAATACAAAGGTCTCAAGATCTTACAAGCTTGGCCATTGCAGCTAACCTTTCAGGTCCAGACAATAAAAGGTCTCCACTTCACTTTCCACATCCGAACCCAACTCATAAACCTATCCTGAATAATCCATCCTTTATCTCTATCCAAAACACCCCAACTACTGATGCATATCATGCTACCTCTTCATACTAAGCACTGCCTCCCCTTCAGAACCCATATATCAGCAATGTCCAAGTCTTCATTCCACTTCAAAATCCTAATACTATGAACCCCCAAATAGCCCTTCCTAAAAACCAAGCCCCTGACCAACACGCTCAAATTCCACCTACCACTCAACCCCTACCTCCTAAACTCCCCTTCCACATTCCAGTCTCTACTGAACCAACTATTTCATATATTATTTATTCTGAGATCGATCATTATGAGGAGAAGGAAAAAGAGTGGAAGGCCAAGAAAGAAATGACCAAGCTAAGCATAAAGGAAGAGATCGTGAAGGCCATGAAGCAATTTCACTATGCACCAGATGTTGCGGGACTGAACTACGAAGATTTATATATTTATCCCAATTTGGATTTTCCATAAGGTTTTAAAATACCAAAGTTTGATACCTTCGAGGGAACTGAAATCCTATGGCTTACTTGAGAGCATATTGTGATCAACTCATATGTGTTGGGAAGAATAAGGCATTGTTGATGCGACTTTTTAGTCAAAGTTTAAGCGGGGAGGCCATAGAATGGTTTACCTCCCAAGAAATAAAACAATTGGCTAGTTGGAATGTTATGACCAAGGATTTTATTGAGAGATTTGCTTATAGTGTTGAGATTGTTCTAGATCGCTATTCCTTGGAAAAGATAATACAGAAATCTATAAAGAGTTATCTTGAATATGCATATAGATTGAGGGAAAACGCTATCAGAGTTCAACCACCTTTGTCCAAGAAAAAGGTTGTTGAAGTATTTGTACGCGTACAAGAGCCAGAATTTTATGAAAGAATGATATTACTTATTGGGGAAAAATTTGTTGAGATAATCAATATAGGGGAGACTATCGAAGATGGGCTTAGAACAGGAAAGATCGCTTATGTGTCTAATCTAGCTGGATCTTCAGGGTTACTAAAGAAGAAGAGATAGGACGTGTCATCCATTTCCTATATGCTAGATAAGAAGAGACCCTCTAGTAGTAACTCCAAAAAGTTTGCACCTTCCCAGACCTACCATCAATCTCCTCAAAGTTCATTTCCTATTTGTTATACCCCGCCTCCAAATTACCAAGACCCTTCCTCTCCTTACCACTCTCCACAATACCTAAATATCTACCCAAATTACCAACCTCCATTGCCAAACTGCTCCAATCTTCAACCAGTTTACCAAACCCCTCTTACCAACTATTCAACACCACTACCAAATCCCACAATCAAACTATCAAACTATCAAACCCCACCATATCCAAGATTTCAAACCCCTATGCCTCCCCGCCAGAACTCTCCAAATTACCATCAAGTACCCCACCTCCATAAAATAATAATAACCCTCCTCGTCCAAGCTAAAAAAAGAAACCCCCTAGGGTGTTCACTCCACTTGCCAAAAGTCGAATGAAATTATTTGAGAGATTTTCGGTTTCAGGAATGATCCATCCTATTTCTCCAAAACCAGAGACATGAGCTCTCGATTCTTTAAGAGCGACCGGACATGTGCTTATCATTCTAACAGTGTTGGACATGATACTGAAGATTACATAAATCTAAAACACAAGATTCAGTATTTGATTGACCATGACATGGTCGTTCTTCAGACCGCCACTCCTAATGTTAATAGTAATCCTTTACCTAATTATGGAGGAAACATTGTTAATATGATTGAAAAAGAGGAGGATTGGTGTGGGACTAAGACAATAGTCTCTGATGATGCTAATAGTCTGGAAAAGAGTGTAGCATCTTTGTGCATCACCAAAAAAACAAAGTTTATGATTTTGATACCTCTAAAAGTTGTTGCTTTGGTACCAAGGGGAGTTCCTGCTCGAAAGAAGCTTGTGATTGAAGCCACTAATACACAGGGTTTAACCAGGTCTAGCAGATGTTATACACCAGAAGTGTTGGCTCAAGGATCGACCAAGAACGATCAACACAAAAGGTCGATAAATGAAGTTGAAGTAGAAGAGTTTTGGAGAAAAATGCAGGACAAGGAATACTCTATTATGAAATATTTAGAGAAAACATCAGCCAAAATTTCCATATGGGCATTGTGGATGAGTTCACAACAACATAGGAAAGTATTGATGAAAGCACTAGAGGATGTTTATGTGTCCGTAGGGATAAATAATGATAATCTTGTAGCTATGATAAGCCGGGTCATTTGAGGACATCATATCAATTTCAGTGATGAAGAATTATCGTTTGAAGGATCGATGCATAACAAGCTCTCTATGTCACGATTAAGTGTTGAGATATGATCCTCAATCGTGTTTTGATCAATGATAGATCTGGTCTGAACATCTGTCCTTTGTCTACTCTCAAACAGTTAAATTTTCATGTAGGAGATATTCATCAAAACCAAATTAATGTGAGAGCTTTTGATGGTGGTCAAAGAGATACATTGGGAGCTATGAATTTAGAAATCTTTGTAGGACCTATCGAGTTCGTTGAAAAATTGAAGGTGATGGATATTACCGCTAGTTACAACATGTTGTTGGGAAGACCTTGGATTTATATGGTTGGAGCCGTTCCCTCTACCCTTCACCAGATGATGAAGTTCGTTTGGAATGGTCGTGAGATTGTCATTTATGGTGAGATAAGTCACTCTAATGTGTATGCACCAATAGTCGATGATGTTGTTATAGGATCTAACTTTTACAATGTGGAGATAGTGAATGCCACCAGTGAGGATTTGGTACGTGGACCTCCTATGTCTACTGTACACAAGATGATAGCCACTATTATGCTCAAGAATGGATTTGAACAAGGTTTTAGACTAGGAAAATACTTGCAAGGTATCATCGAGCCTATCTAATTACTGATGAAGCAGTCAAAGTTTGGTTTGGGGTATCTTGCATTGGAAGGTGATAATTGGGAGGCACCGAACAAGAGGATCGATAAAGCACTAGCTAGGCCAATACCTCATCTGTACTAGTCATTTCTAGTGAGAGAAGTCAATAGTAATGGTCTAGGGAAAGGAATCTGGAATCTCTTTGAAGAAGTTGATGATGTTACTGATGACGTAGTCGAGACATCAGGAATTCAAAAGGGAAGGTTGGATGAGTGAGTGTCGAATTGGACATCTGCCCGACTCTTGATCTCCTACTCATCTTTTTTCACTTAGTTGTTTGTTTTCAAAATAGGCGGTGGTCTAGATGAGGCCCAAGACCCACCTTTATCTTTGTTTTGTGCTTGTTAGTTATGCTTTAAATTCCCTTGTAATGTTTCAAAGGCATATTGACCCATGGTCGTAGGAATTTTTCTTTCAGTTGAACAAACGCCTCCGTTTATTTTAAATTTTACTTATCATCCATTTTATTATTTTAATTTTTCTAACTATGTTTGTTTATGATTTCAGTAAAAATAATTTTAAACCTGCCAGTTTCATATTGTGTCACAAGCTAGATAAAAAGAATGGAGTAGATGACAATGAGCTTAAGGACTATGATGAAAAATCTATGATACCCGAACATTTGGCCGAAGAATTGAGACAGTTTAAGAGCTGACATAAGCCTAATCTATAAGAAATTGAAACAGTGAATTTAGGAGGCGAAAAATGTGTTGAGGAAACCAGAATCAGTGTTCATTTGAAAAGTGCTCAAAAGGAGGAACTTATCAGCTTACTCTAAGAATACATGGATGTATTCTCTTGGTCCCATGATGACATGTCAGGTTTGAGTACAGATAATGTGTCCCACAAATTACCGATCAACCCGGAATTCAGTACAGTAAAGCAAAAGACTCAAAAATTTAAGCTAAATCTGTGTTTAAAGATCAAGGTAGAAGTTACTAAGCAAATACAATCCAAGGTGGTAGAAGTGACATAGTATCCCACTTGGTTGGCCAATATTGTCCTTGTACCCAAGAAGGATGGAAAGATTAGAATTTGTGTTAATTACAGAGATCTTAATAAAGTTAGCCCCAAGGATGACTTTCCATTACCAAATATCCATATTCTCATTGACAATTGTGCCAAGCAAGAGATGCAGTTGTTCGTGGATTGTTTTGCACGTTATCACCAGATCCTAATGGATAAAGAAGATGCAGAAAGGATAGCCTTTATCACACCCTTAGGTGTGTACCATTATCAAGTGATGCCATTTGGTCTTTATAATGTTAAAGCTACTTATATGAGGGCTATGACAACCCTTTTTCATGATATGATTCACAAAGAGATCGAGGTGTATGTAGATGATGTCATTATCAAGTCTCGCGAGAGTTTGGATCATCTGACTCACTTAAGAAAGTTCTTTGATCGTCTTAGTCGATACAATCTAAAGCTAAATCCCGCTAAGTGTGCTTTTGGAGTGCCCACCGGTAAATTATTAGGATTCATAGTTAGTAAAAAAGATATTGAGCTCAAACCTTCTAAAATAAAACCAATCCAAGAGTTGCCTCCTCCAAAGATGAAGAAAGAAGATATTAGTTTCTTGGGAAGACTGAATTACATCAGTCAATTCATAGCTCAATCCATGATGATTTGTGAGCCTATCCTTAAGTTGTTGAAAAAGGACGCATTGACAAAATGGACCAAAGAATGTCAAACTGCTTTTGATACCATCAAAAGTTACTTGTCCAATGCACCTATATTGGTCCCTCTATGAGAAGAAAGTCCGTTATTGTTGTACTTGTCCGTCTCAAATAATGCATTTGGATATGTGCTAGGCCAACATAATGAAACCGGGAAGAAAGAGCGAGTGATTTACTATCTAAGCAAGAAGTTCACTCTATATGAGGCTCAATATACGTATTTTGAAAAAACTTGTTTTTCTCTGACTTGGTTCGCTAAAAAATTGAGGCATTATTTGTCTTCGTACACTACGTACCTCATTTCAAAGATGGACCTTTGAGGTATATCTTTCAGAAGGTGATGCCAACCGGAAGGTTAGCTAAGTAGGAAATATTGTTAAGCGAATTTGACATTGTGTACGTAACTCAAAAACCAGTCAAGGCACAAGATTTAGCTAACCACCTTGCAAAGAATCCAGTTGGTGATGAATACGAGCCGCTTAGAACCTACTTTCCTGATGAAGAGATATCGTTTGTGGAGGAAGACATCTTTGAGACGTATCCTGGATGGTGAATGTTTTTTTATGGAGAAGTGAATTGTCGAGGTAGTGGAATTGGAGTGGTCTTGATATCAGAATCTAGTCAACATTATCCATTGGCTACAAAATATTGACTCCATTGCACCAACAATATGGAGGAATACGAAGCTTGCATTCTAGGAATGGAGATGGTTATTGACATGAATGTCCAAGAGTTGTTAGTTATTGGGGATTCAGATTTGCTAATTCATAATGTTCAAGAATAATGGGTTGTGAAGAATCCAAAGATCATACCATATGTGCAGTTCGTGCAAAGGTTATGTAAGAGATTTTGAAAGATTGAATTCAAGCACACTCCAAGGTCGCAGAATGAGTTCGTCGATGGCCTTGCCAGAATTTCCTCAATGATCCAGCATCCAGATATGGTGTATATTAATCCGTTAGAGATAGATTTGAAGGAGCAACCTACTCACTGCATGCATGTTGAGGCAGAGCCAGATAGAAAGCCTTGGTATTTTGATATAAAGAAATATTTGGAGACTAGAACATACCCCAAAATCCATACACTGAGTAGCTAACAAATTCTTTCCAAGTGGGGAAATCTTTTATAGAAAGACCTCAGATTTAGGTCTCCTAAGATAAGTCGACACCACAAAAGCTACAAAACTTATTGAACAGGTGCATGTCGGAGCTTGCAGTACTCACATGAAAAGACTTACCTTGCGAAAGAAGATCCTCCAAGTCGGTTACTTTTGGATGACTATGGAATACGATTGTTGTAAGTACGTGCAAAAATGTCATCAGTGTCGATACACAGTGATTTGATTTGAGTACCCCCTAACGAACTCACAGCTATGAGTTCTCCATGGTCGTTTGTAGCTTGGGGCATGAATGTTATTGGTCTAGTAGAGTTGGTTGGCTCTAATGGTCATAGATTCATTTTGGTTGCCATCGATTACTTCACCAAGTGGGTAGAGATAGGATCTTACAAATCCATAACGAAGAAGGTAGTAGTTGATTTTGTTCGTGATAACTTGATATGCCAATTTGAGATACTAGATTCTATTATTATGAATAACGGGGCTAATCTTAACAGTCACTTGATGAAGGAAATATATGAGCAGTTCAAGATTACTCATCAAAATTCGACAGCATATCGCCCTCAAATGAATGGAGTCATGAACGATACTAATAAGAACATCAAGAGAATTTTGAGAAAGATGATTAACAAACACAGAGGATAGCACGAGTTGTTGTCGTATGCCCTATTGGGTTACCGTACAAGCATTAGAACATCAATTGGTGCAACTCCGTATTTGTTAGTATATGGAACAGAAGCATTGATACTTGCCGAGGTCGAGACACCATCACTAAGAATCATTCAAGAAGCTGAGTTGAGCAATGCTAACTAGGTTCGTAATCAAATTGAACATTTGGCTTTAATTGATGAAAAGAGGATGGTCGCTATTTGTCATGGTCAATTATACCAACAAAGAAGTATTTGTGCTTTCAACAAGAAAGTAAGATCTTGAATGTTTAAGGTTGGTCAATTGAATCTCAAACGCATTTTTTCTTGTTAAGATGAATACAAGGGAAAATTTGCACCAAATTGGCAAGAACCGTACATGGTTCGTAAGGTTCTATCAGGAGGTGCCCTGATCCTGTCAAAAATGGATGGTCAAGAATGGTCAAAACCAATCAACTCAGATGTTGTCAAGAGATACTACGTTTGAAGATTCATATTTTTCTTTATTTCTTTCCCTATAACCATACATTTTTACTTGTAATTGTTATCATGTTTGTTTTAAAGTTAACTTCCCCTTTTGGAATGAACTACATCTGACCTGAATTCTCAAGAATGAGATACGTAGGCGGCCTATGTCGGCTTTAGTCAATTTCATATTTAATTTTTATTTTCCTTTATCCCCTGAGAGAATGAACTACGTCTAACCTGATTCTTAAGAATGAGATACATAGGCGGCCTATGTCGACTTCGGTTATTTTCATATTTAATTTTTATTTTTGTTTATCCCCCGAGAGAATGAATTACGTTTGACTTGAATTCTCAAGAATGAGATATGTAGGCAACCTATGTCAGCTTCGGTTATTCTCATATTTAATTTTTATTTTCCTTTATCCCCTAAGAGAGGAACTGCGTTTGACATGAATGCTGAAGAATGAGATATATAGGTGCTATAACGGTTTAGTCATACTCCCACAATGGAAACTGGGATAAAATTTTTGAGAGGATCTAAAAAATTCATGATAAAATTCATCCCCAACAAAGTCAAGATTAGAGATCATACCAATATGTGCAATTGGGACAAATATTTTTAGAGAGACTCAAAAATTTTCAAGAAGAAAATTCATCTCAAACAAGTCAAGGTACGATAATATCAGGAAAGAATGTTTTGTGAAATCTCTGAAATTTTGCAAGTCCGCTTTCAGCAAGTTCGAGACTCATCGACACATCTAATTGGGACAGAATTTTTTTAGGATTACCTCAAAAATTCTATCGAGTGTTATCATATTTTTGAAGGCAACTTTAAATATCCCCAGCGCGATCAGGGGCTCGAAGCTTACGTTAAATAATCCCTAGATGGCTAAGAGTTCGAAGTGAACCTTAATATCTCCTGCACCATTAAAACTTGAAGTCAATTACAAAGTATTTCGGTCATGACAGATTTCGGGAGAGTTATGTCAAATCTTCCCAGCTTAAAGGAACTTTCAAACCTTCCAAAAGGACACCGGATGAACTAAAGTTTTGAATCAGGATGTTCATTTTAAATTTTACGTGATATGACACTCGCTAGTGATTTTACTCGAAATTGTTTTTCAAATTTTATTTTCCTAAAAATAGTTGTATATGTATCAAAATATTTTGCATAAAATATAGTCTTATTTCATGTCTAACAAGAAGCGGGAGATCAGGGCAACTAACCGAAGATAGTACAACAAAGAGCGATCAATCGTGGATGACAAGACAAGGAGAAAGCAATCAAGAGAGTCAACACAGATCAATTCATTTGAAACTAACAAATTTTCTATGGATGCAGGAAAGTCTTGCGAGTTTCTGATGCAAAGAAAGTTATTCAGGATACGAGCAACATTGTCTCGATTAAATTCCCAGCAAGACAAGATTTGTGATGAACATACAAGTGTTCGAGAGTGCGATAGGTGGAGGTCGCCAAGAGGGTCATCTCATATTCAATTGCCGAGAGGGTCATGCCATGTTCAATTACCAAAAGAGTCATGTCATGTTCAATTAGTGAGAGGGTCATGTCATATTCAATCCCAATTGCCGAGAGGGTCATTGCATGTATAAAATTGTCGAGAGGGCCATGTCATGTTCAATCTTAATTGTCGAGAGGGCTATTTAATGTTTAAAATTATCAAGAGGGCCATGTCATGTACAATCCGAATTGCCAAAAGCGCCATTGCATGTTTAAAATTATCGAGAGGGTCATGTCATGTTCAATCCCAATTGCCGAGAGAGCCATTGCATGTTTAAAATTGATGAGAGGGCCATGTCATGTTCAATCCCAATTACCGAGAGGGTCATTGCATGTTTAAAATTGCCAAGAGGGTCATGTCATGTTAAATCTCAATTGTCGAGAGGACCATTTCATCTCCCACTGTCGAGAAAGCCATATCATGTTCAATTTTAATTGTCAAGAGGGTTATTTCGTATTCGATTTCTGAGAGGACTATTTTATATTCAAATTTATGAGAAGACCATTACATACCTTCATTGTTGGGAGGGCCATTATGTTCATATTATCGTCAATAGAGATATTGCATTCATAATCGGTTCACAAGAATATAGCACTCACGACAAAACCAAAGGAGTTTCCATCGTCATATTATTTCCAAAAGGGACATCGGTATATTGCACAATATCAACTTATCATCGATTACATCAAAACTGGACGAAGCTGCCACCAAATGCTCAAAGGGATAAATATGTGTCAATAGGGTAAAAGACAATATCTCCCTATTTGAATTATAGTTTATACTAATGAATTTATCTCAGTCTTTGTCGAGAGCGTCTGAAAGGAGGAAATCTCAAGTAAATTACATGTGTGGACATCATCAAATAGGACGCACCACAAACGAAACTTTTTCTTAGCAGTGAACTGAGACATAGTTTGAAGAGAAATATCAAACTTTTCAGATGCGAGTTGAGGAGGGACTTCCACCACAGTCCAACCACACCTCTGTCAAAAGATGTGTGGGCATTTCTTTGCGTACATCAGTTTCAGCTTCGTGTATGGGTGATCTCTTCTCTTACCGGAAGTAATCTTCTCAATCTGAGGGACAATATACCAAAAGCTTTGAAAATTATGTTCGTGTAAGTTCTTGATTATGAGTGTGAAGAGCGCCACATTCACAGTCAAGAGGTTGCAAACCTCTTTTTCATAATTCAACCTAATTGTCACTCTTCCAGAACCAACTGTCACCTTAGAATAAGAGATTTCCTTTTCAACCAATTGAATCGAACTACAAACAGCCTGATTTCTAAGTTCAAGGATATGTAGGCGGGTTCAATATTGAAAATTGTGCAGTATTTTAACAGTTGTTCATAATCTCATTCCCAGGCGCCTTCATCTCTCAATAATTCGATATTGGGATAGCTTTGAATTCTTTCAAAGTTGTGCATAAAATTAAGTGTCTCAAACTACAAGTGACTTGAATTCTCATGTAACTTGAGATATGTAAGAAATCCAAAAGCAGGGTCCGGCCATAATTTCTTAAAGTACGTACCTACTCATTTTCAGAAGATGAATATGTAGTCGGTCAAAATTGGATTCGTCAATTTTCATTGTCCACGATCTCTTTCATCAATCCTATCCAAAGAAAGGGACAATTGTTGACACCCAATTTTTACCGTTCCCATCATAAATTAATTTTTGAGTTTCTTCAATTTTTCAATAATTTAAAATAATTATTTTTGAAAAAAATTGAATTTTTCTTTAGGTTATTTTTAGTTATAATCCTTTGATTTTCAAATTATATATATATATACACACACACATATACACACCCATCTATGTATACATGTATATTGTATGCATATTTTCATTGGCTTTTATATAATATTTTAACTCTTAAAATTATATATATGTGTATGTATATATATTTTATGTATATATTTTCATTTTTTTATATAATGTTTCAACTCTTAAAATTATATATATATATATATATATATATACATACATGTATATACGTGTGTGTATATACATTTTCAGCATTTATTATTAGAAAATATGTTATTTTAAAAACATTATATATATATATATATATATATATATATACACACACACACATATATATACATGTATATATGTGTATGTATATGTATATTGCATACATATTTTCATTATATTTATATATATGTATATCTAGTTACATATTAGTTCTTACTTTTTTTTATTTTATTTTATTTTTTTATTTATTAAAAAAATCATTTTAAAAAAGATTTTATTTTATTTTATTTTTTGAATTAGCTTAGTTAATTTAT
>JBCEWC010008577.1:0-19794 GCA_038996855.1 Solanum aculeatissimum | reverse complement strand
TATGTAGTATGTGATTGTATCTCTGTTGTTGTAGCCTTGTCGGCTAGCCAATACTCTATCATTTTGGGTTACCTATCTTGATGTGCTTGGTTGATTGATGACTAGGTCATGACCTAAATGGTTCAGTCTCAGTTTTTCTAACGTTATGCTACCCGATCTTTTGGTCCCTAGTCTAAGTAACTAGTATGTTAAGTGGTTTACTCGGCCTATGATGGTATCGAGTGCCAATCATTCCTCCACATCTTTTGGGGTGTGACAAACAGTGGATGGGGAAGTTGATTTACTGGCTCATAGAGTGGTGCCCATTGCCATACACTCAGGCAATCCCTAGACGAGTGATCTAGTGCCCCACAATCAAAACAACCTTGAGTGGCTCGATCTCCACTAGCTCGGCCATACTGACCTTTCTCAAAAACCCAGAACTCTGAGTAACAAAATAAGATGACCCATCCTACCCTGATGTCGCAATATCACTATCTTTCTATCTGCGTCTAGGAGGATAAGAAGAACCACCCTGGTTAGAAGTGTCTGGACCCTGATGGCCACCCTAAAAAACTTATAAGGATGCCTGGTACGGATGGCTAGACTGACTTTGCTGAAACCTCGGTAGTGGTTAATATCTCGGTCCCTTGAATCCAAATTGGAATCCACTAAAATCTTCCTTATGTCGAGCTTGTTTGTCATTGCCCCCTTGGGCCTCATGACTAAACTTCTCAATAAAATGAGTATGCTCTATTGGGACCTATGCTGGAGGAACTAGGCCTGGCTGAATACCCCCCCCCCCAAGTGTAGTTAGCAACTGTCCAATAGCCGCATGTATCTTAGGTGTAACCACAAAAAATGGTTGGGGCCTATAGGGGAACTAGTGCCTTCGGTTCTGGGGGAGCTGGGGTATTCTTTCATCGCTCAATGGGGTCCGGGGGTTGCTCCCAATCGGGAACCGACAATGCACTCACGACTCTGCCTGACGACTAACTCCTATGTTACATATCTACGAATGAGTGAAATAATTAAATTCTAAGAAGTCAACAGACAATTGACAATATTGGATAAACAAAATCAAAAATAGGGGATTCACTAAACATCTTATAGCCTCCTGAAGATAATATATGGATGTCTCCGCACCCATCCACATGACTCTACTAGATTGTAGCTCTGTACAGATGAGACTAGTGAACCTGGCTCTGATAATAACTGGTCACGACCCAAACTTTCAGGTCATGATGGCGCCTGTCAAATCCCACCTACAGGCAAGCCAACCCAATACCCACGGTACCTTTCCTGAACAACTAATCATGTAATAATTAACAACATATAAAACAAGACAACAACAACCTACCAGAACTTGGAACCCACCTGTATAGAGCTATTATATAGACTCAAAATAACAATACTCACACACACACACATATATATATACACATATAACCAGAGTAAGATCTTACACATATAGGCTAAACTATAATATACAAGGCCTGTGTTTGAGTATAAAAGATGGCAAAATGAACAGAAGGATACTGTAGAGTATCCTAAAACAATTGATGCTCATCAAAGTCTCTTGAAATATCTACAAAGCCCCTAGAACAACAACCATGGCTCGTACCTAAACCTGCACTATGAGTAGATGTAGAAAAGTAGGGGTGAGTACCAGTGGAAGGTACTCAGTAGGCATCATCGACCAGCTAAGTGAAATGCAGTAAGTATTATGAGAACAAATACCATGAAATATGGTAATTCTAGCTATCTGAATCGGGTCAAGTGTCAACTATGTTTGTAAAGCTAGGAGAACCCAACTAAGCAAAACAAAGAGAACCCAACTGAGAAGAACAAGGAGAACCTAATTAAGCAGAACCATGCAGTGTATAATGAAACCAATTAATAGAATCTGAATGGAACCATGTCATCACTGTCACACGATCAGGGTATAGTGTCGTACATAGGTGTAAGACCCTAGTATATATGTGTGATCGCTAATTGGGCCCTCATAAGCCCAGAAGGTACACCCACACACAATCAGTGTGTGTATAGATATATGGATACAAATATCAGTAATTGGGGTTAGGGGACCTCAACCAGCACGGAACATAGTGTCACATGGGGACTTGAACCTCTATAATATCAAACGAGGACTCAAACCCCTGTAATATTACCTGGGCACTCAAACTCTGAGTCCTTCCAACCTGGCCATCGACCGAGGAAGTCAACAAGGGCTAAGTGGTCTGACAATCATCCATGTCTCTAACCCAGGAACAACCAACTAGTCCTCAAACCCAAGAAAAGTTATTCGGGACTCGAACCTCAGAATATTTATCTGAGACTCAGACCTTGAAATAGTAATCTGGGACTCGAACCTCGAGAGACGTCATTTAGGACTCAGACCTCAAGAAATGTTATCCAGGACTCAAACCTTACGAAATGTCATCCGAGACTTTGACCTCAGGAAAAAGTCATTAGGGACTCAAACCCTAGAATAATCATCTGGGACTCGAACCCAAGTATAGTCAATTGCTCAACTAGTCTCCCAAGATCTATGCCTGCATATTTGTAATAATATAAGGCTTGAACAATGCAAATCTAGGGAAACACTGGCTTAAGCTCAGGCTAAGGCCCATAGAAAATGGGTAACCAGAAGTGTCCTAGGTATCCAGAATAATGATAAACAATCTAGCTGATATGTATAACCAGTAACCAGGACTACAACATACAAGCCAACTAATAAATATAACAAGTCCTTAAGATAGAATAGTAGACAGTCCAATTGATAAACGTAATAAATATCACAACAACAATAGCCAATCCAACTAAATCCCTGGGTATAACATCTATCTCACGAATAGGATCACAATAGCAGAACCTCAGTACACATCAGGAGTATAATAGGTAATCAATCTCCTAAAGTGTAGCATGTTTCTAGTACCAGACAACCCATCAGTATACAAGTAACCAACTAGTCATACACATCAATAGGAGTAGTACAAGATCATATCTGGCCTCTAATAGGTCTATCATAGCCTCAAACCATTCTACAGTAAGGTTTTACGACAAAAATAGCCATTATAGTGCCCACATGGTAATCACAATATCAACTAACATATATAGGCTTTACTCAAGGGTTTCCTCCAACAAACAGACATCCAACATATATATTTCAGCTTAGTCTAGAAAAAAGAAAAGCCTAGCCTACTTGGAAGGCAAATTTACGTGCTTCAGATAAATTTATGCGAGTTTTTCCCCTCCTGACCGCCTCCAAATACTGCTCAGCTGTCAAAACACAAATCACAATATAAATATGGTTATTTTGGTTGTAAAATCTCAAGAAACAGGGGAAAATACATTAGTTGTAACTAAAATGGAAAAAACAGGGTCCATGCCCAAAATAACAAACCAATCCTCATAAAATGACTTTATGTCACCCTGAGTCTATAGCCAGAAATTGAGCTCAAAACGAGGCTCAAAACAATAAGAAACAACCTAATATTTCTTATCGGGAAAACATTATATACAACAACTTCTTTGTCAAATTACTCAAAAATATGATGAAACCAACATAATTTGTGTATTTCACAATGTAAGTCTAAAATAGTAGTTAAGTTTAGACCCAAATTTTACTCAATTCTGATAAGAAATGGCCAAAATATTGCAGCTCAAAGTTCTCATCGATTGATGATGTAACATTCAACAAAAGCAATGATTCTTATCTCTAAATACACGCAAAAGATGGAATCCAAGGTCCTCATGACGTACCACACAAAATTCCATATAATTTAGCCCTTTGATTTCTAAAAATGGATATATAAATATCAACTTATCACTAATAAAGTTTGTGATATTTCCTTCATGAAGCTGTCCCTTATACACGCTGCCACCACCCTACCACTTGCCTTCGTGAACACGGGGCTTTATGTGCCTGCCCTCTGTGGAAGCGGGGCTGGACACGTGAAGAGGAAGCCTTTCTCCCTTGCCACTTCGCAAACACAAACAACCCTTCATGAACACGAAGGGTTAATCTGCTACACTGCACCAGCTCACTTCCAAACTTCCTCGTGATATTCTGGACCCATCCGATATCTATTTTCCACAAATAAACTATGTAAACACATCAATTTTGACATTTCAAATCCGACAGTGCGGTCAAAATTCCCAATGGAGCTTGTTATGATAAAAAAGAGTCCCACTTCTTTCCAGTAAATTTTAACTAAAAGAACTGAGGGGTCAAAATGCGTCCAGAAATCCCAGTTATCCAATGAAAGGTTGTTCTAGACTAAATTCGACATTCTAGAGCTGACCGCATTATCACAATTCTCATTTGGGCACATTTACCAAGGATGTTGACTAAAGTCAACTATTAACCCAATCTAGAGGCTAAATTTGCAAAACTCGAATAACTAACACCTAACATTCTCCTAGCCTAAGTTTGTCGTTCCAGAGCTGATGCAACTGTTAGAATTTTGCTCCAAGGCCATGTACTAGTAATGTACTTAAATATTCATTTTACAGCTACAATTTCCCTTTTAACTCGAAAAGATGCATATTTAATAAATGATTCACCCAACAACCAAACTATTAGCATTGGTAAGTAAAAAATGCTCGAGGTTGCTATGAAAATGCTCAAACTGATAAAATACTTGTGGAACACAAAATGACCTAGAGGGTCATAACAATGGGATTTGGGAAAATATTATACAATAATAACAAGAAAGCATTATACAATCATACTTCTGTCCAACAATACCTCTAACTTATAGACTAGTTAAGGGATGAGACATATCCCTAGATCACTCTCAAAAGAAAATACAAGATAAAAATATTTAAATCTTAAGCATAACACAAGCTGGATAGGGTTAGGATATTGTCCCAAAAGAATGAGGACTCACCACATTGTGAGATAATGTAGGCATAAAATATGTATTAATACTTCGAATGTACTAAGTATGTGAGCTTGCAATGCAATATATATCATGATACAATATAAGGATGCAACAGACCATGCTAAAATCATTCAATCATTTGAGGTACCATTTAAATCATAGAATATAGTCAATCTAAAAGCTTATAAGTAGGGACTATATATATATAAGAGAAAAAATTGAACTTATAAGGCTTTCCCTAGTTACACCCCTAATTATATGAATATCATAGGGCTCTCCCTTCAAAGTCATGAACTTAGCTTAGATGCTTCAACTCATGGTCACTCTATCTTTCTACTCAACATCTATACTTGGGCTTTGCTAACACAATGACACATCAACATAAACTCCTTTCTACTTTGAGTTTACTTTATTTCATCCTAACTAACTACTCTTCCTCCACCATCTATTATGAAAGCTAAATGATACTTACCACTCTTAAATCAAATCAAAAGAGATTTAACTTATCACCCCATTACTTAGCTTATAGATGCATAACTATTAACAAGATGCCTCAATCACGCACTATTTCTACTTTCTAGTTTCTACATCTTTCTACCTTTACGATTATTTCATAACTTATGGTTTACAAAGCCTCGAATCACACTCCTTTTGGGGGGGGGGGGGTGGAAGGGATAACACTAAACATTTATAGGAATAACTTTTCTCTCAAGGATAACACTTGAAAAAATATTTAGAGAAGAGAGTGTAGGTGTACATCTTGTTGTAGCTCGAACACATAACTCTTGTGAATATGGGTGTTTTCTTTCAAATCAGTAGACTTAGGCACACTAATAGACTCCTCTCAAGCCTTGTGTAATCTCTTTACTTTTTAAAGGCTTTATTTGAGAGTAACTCATCAATAAGGATATGAACTTTACCATTTCAACCACCTTGATTATAAGGGGTAGTCGAATGAATTTGAGAAATGCATAAATCTGAATAAATTTTCTTATGGAACAACTCCATTGCAAGATCTAGAGTATGAAAGAATGAGAGACATCTTCTAAATGCACTATAGCCCTTCTAATTATAAGTGTGGTGCACAACATACTCATAAGACGCTACTGGACACAAATTCATAGATACCCTAGGATAATTGAAATTTGTGCTTTAATACCAAGTTTGTCACACATCGAGACTACACCTTGGATGTGGTTAGCATAAAATCATTGCTCATCCCAAGAAAACTCTTGGCCTAGCTGGTTACTAAATAAAGACTAAATATACATAAGGAAGCTTCATTAAGTGAACCTTTAAAATGTTCAAGTGAGTCTCATGAAAGTCTGAAACAACCTTTAATAAATAGTAAAATTGTTTGAAACCTTAGAATAAATTTAGTAAACTCACTCACTAACTTTGATTATCTGTGAAACCTCTACTAATTAAAAAAAAGTGTTGCAACGTGACCCATATCTACCTAACTATAAAATGAATAAATTGAACTAACTAAAGGCCTTTGAAAATTAGGAAGCCTTACCAACTGTTAATGGGAAAATGCCTTACTGAACTTCTACTATCATTGGTACGTAAATATGCATCATAAAATGATACAGTGCCAAATGGTGTTAGTACGTAAAATATACAACATGTAATAAAGCTAAATAAATAATAATTGAACTGAAAACTCACGTTGAAAGAAATACTAAAAATAACTTGATTGAGAGTAAAGCATAAATGTAATGAAAATATGTAAAGCTTTAGAATTGAGATATGTAATAATATCAACTACTAAAATAATATATTTTTACTTCTCTTGGGGAGTTTCTCTAATTGAAAACCATTAGTATGAGCCTCGTGATGATACAACATCTTTCCATGTTACCAGAGCCATCCCATACTTTGATAGAGTATGGGACAAACTTAACTTTTATAGATCCATCTACTAGGCCTTCTCAGAGGCAAAAATGAGTCTCTAAGATTATGGTATGATCCTATCCTATGGTGCTTGCATAGTTTATAGGGTTAGAGTAATCTAAACTCATACCCCAATTGATGCTCAATACTTCTCCCAAAACATGTATTATTCTTAATAACTTTAAAGGTGTCTCACTCTAGGGGGAAACTAAAAATGTGACACTTGGAGCCTTGACTCAATATACTCTCTTTACACTTGACTTTCTTTTTACAAAATTGCTAATTCTTTCTCATAACTGATAATGCTTTATTTAAAAATAGCAATGCTATTTATTATAAAATAAATTCATTTGGAACCACTTAACTTTCTCTAAATTCATTCTCAATAATAATGTATAATACTTAATTCACTCAAGCTCTAAATATTATGCATAATAAATCGTAATACAAGATACTTTACATGACTGGACTTCTCTTCTAAAACTTGGTATACTATGATTTCTTTTGGGAATAACCATGCTCTTTTCAAAATCAAGTAATGCACATAAAACACTTGAGTTCCATAAAAATCTTCTTTTATTGATAGCTTTGAAATATATTTACTTTTGACTGAAAACCATGCAAATTATATAGCAATAAAAATTCTTCAATTCGGCTCAACATGAGTTCATGTGAAATTAAGCATACACAACTATTTGAGCACTAGAGTCATATAAAGGTACACAATCTCAATGAAACTACATAGATTTCAATAGAAAAGATCAAGATAAAAGTTCAAAAATGCAAGAAACTTGGGTTAAAACCTAGATTAAACTTTTACTAACTAAAATTAGATGTAGGGTATAAGGATGAACTTAGTCGAATACTATGGATAGCCTTACATACCTAAAAGAACTACATTCTTGAAGAACTCCAAAGCAAATTCTTTGAAAACCCTAGTTTTTCTCTTCTTGAAGCAACGTTCTAAGTCTTGAGAATGTTTATGAGAGTAAACTAACATTAGGTACTAGTATGGATTGAATTTTAGTCTCAAAATGACACAGGTTAAGTCTAGGAGGAATAGAGAAAAGACCGGAATGCCTCTCATAAAAACTAACATTAGGCATAAATACTTCACCAAGTCCACGACACATACTTGGTCTATACATGAAAATTTTCCCAAGATGAAATAAGACCACAATGTGGACTTGTCATGGGCGCTCTATCTTGAAAACTTTTCTCTTTTTTCAGCTAGGGTAGTATAGAGTGTTATATACATCCTCTTCTATAAAGGCTTTAAAAGGAGTCATATCAATGCTAGAGTGATAACTACCATTATAAGAGAACTTACACAGAGGTAGGAACTTGTCCCAATGACCACCAAAGTTAATCACACAAGCCCTCAACATATCTTCCAACACTTGAATAGTTTGCTTTGACTGTCCATCAGTCTGTGGATAAAAAGTAGTGCTGAAATTGAGGTATGTGCTCAACTCCTCATGTAACTTTCCCCCAAACATTAATGTAAATTGAGTTCCATGGACTGATATGATAGAAAGGGATACCCCCAAGAAGTCTTACTATTTCTTTCACATAGATTTTAGCCAACTTCTTAGCAATGTTATCCACTCTGATTGGAATGAAATGGGCTGACTTTGATAGCCTACCAACTACAACCCAAATCGATAAAACTTCCCCAAGGTCTTAGAGGGACCCAAAACAAAATCTATGGTTGTCTTCTCCCACATTCATTCGGGAATATGAATTCTTTGAAGTTAACCTACTGGCCTTTAGTGCTCATATTTTAGTTGTTGACAATTTTGATACTTGGCCACAAACTCAACTATGTCTTTTTTCATACCAAGTCACCAATAAAGTCATCTCAAATCTCAATACATCTTGGCCATACCTAGATGAATAGAATAACACGAACCATAAATTTCTAACATAACATATTTGTCCATAAATCATACCAACTAACATGTCGCCAGACGGAACCGGTAAGAGTCAATTTTCATTAAATAAAAAAAAATTCCAATGTTTAACAACATAGAAGGTAAAATCCTCAAAAGGGACATAAATATATCATCTCAAAATAAAATACAAGATAGAGTGGAAAATGGTAGAGTCCCGAACTAAGGGCTCACCATAAATAAAAGTGTTAATCTTGAACGACAAATACTAGCCGCGAGCTGGTAGAGGAGTGGTTGTCCCTACATGGTTAAATCAGGCACGCAAAATATGCATTAGTACGTTGGAATGTACTAAGTATGTGAGATGCAATGCAATGCATGAAATTATAATGTCATCATTCATAAGTGAAACATACACATATAAAGTAGAAAAACTTAAAGTAAACTCGTGCGTGAATAAAGAACATCTCTTAAAATGAGTAAGAGTAAATGCATGAGAAAACATAAGTAACGAAATCATATCATAGAATCATGAACTTGTGGGAGAAGACTTTAACCGACATTTAAGACCATGTGAGCTACTACATCAACATAACCCCTACGTTGGCACGGGGAGACAACTATCCAAGTAGAACTCCGTTAACTTTTCAGGCATCTTAATAAAATAAATGGCCTATGTGGATCCACTAGCCTAGCCTACAAGGGCTTCTATGGTGGCACATAGTTAATGCGACAAAGGGTTGCTTCTAAGGTGCCCTTACCGAACCCCACCTCAATGCCAAATTCGAAGCTAAGTCATCCCACAAAACCTTTAAACATAACTTAAAATCATAAGAGTGTTTCAAACTAAGGAATCACCAAGTGAGTATTGTCCTTTCATTTGGGAACCTTTCTAAAAATATCTTTAGGACAATTGTCAACATGCTTATATCTTTTCTAAATTGTAACTTTAAAACTTAACTTTAATATCCTAATCATCTTTGTGACAAGACTTGGAGATCTTCCCCCAGCTTCATATTTTTGTAGATGTTGAACACCACCTCCTCATCATTAACTTTGAACCTCAGATTCTACCTTTGTACATCCACAACAGCTCTTTCGGTGGATAGAAATGGACTACCTAAGATAATAGGTATGTTGGTGTCCACCTCATAATCTAGGATCACAAAATTAGTTAGAAGAATGTACTTTTCCACTTTCACCAACGCATAATGTAATATTCTAATCGACCTTTTGATTGACGGTCATCAATGAGTAGCTGCATTATTATTGGTAAAGGAGTTTACAACCCCAAATCTTCAAATATTCCTAAAGGCATGAGATTTATACTTGCGCCTAAATCATATAATGCCTTATTGAACTTTGATGCTCCAATGGTGCATGGTATAGTGAATGCACCTGGATCCTCTTTCTTCACAAGCAACTTCTTCATCATGATGACACTACAATTGTGAGACACCTTGCTTGTCTTACACTTAAGAGTCCATTTCTTTGCGACTAACTTCTTCATGAACCTGGCATAACCTAGAATATCGATAAATGCTTCCACTAGAGGAACATTTATCGACAAAATGTTGAACACAGAAAGAAAGATTTGAGATTTAGCCTCCTCCCTTTTCTTTTCCAACCGCTGAGTGAATGGAGGATCAATTTTTACCTAAGACACTTTCATCCTCACAGCTGAACTAGAAGTTTTGAGAGATGCTCTTTTGACATTCACTGAATCATTCCCCACCTTCTTTTTTTTCATTGCTCTCTGGGTTGCGAAGAGCCTCATCACTTTTTCCACTTTCATCAACTACCACTTTCTCATCAATATCAGCACACACTTTATCTTTTTTCTTCTTCTTCAACAATCGGTGTATGCTTTACACTTTCTACCACTCTTTTGCTCTGGGTAGTAATAGCTAAGAATTTTTGGTCACCACTCTTAGGATTTATTATTGTGTAACTAGGAAATCCACCATTTGGCCTTTGATTAAGGTGAGCTTAGATATTTCCAAGATGAGTCTCTAAGTGTTTGATTGAAGCTGAGTGTGAAGTCACCATCTGACTCGGCTGAGAGAAGTCCAATTTCATCTCTTTCAACACTTTGTTAGAGGCCTAAACTTTATTGAAGATTCGGGTTAGCATGTCTTTAGTTCAGAAATTCTCTGAATGAACTGTAGGATCAATATTTTTTACCCTATCATGTGGTGGAACATATCTTTCTCTAGCTCCATCGCGGTCTCTCCAATCCCCAACTTGAGGTTGTTTAGGCCATGCTCAATCTCTCCATCTAGCATTATTGTTCCAACCTTGAGTTTTGGATGGCTTTGGAAAAGCCGGCCAAGAACCCATCACTTGGTTGCCCATGTAATACACCTACTCATTGTAACCTTCTTCAAATGGTACGCTATCAAACATCACATTACTAGCAATCTCTATATCATTGGCGCTTTTCTAACCTCCTCCCTTAACATGCTTGGTCAAGAGATCAAGTTCTGTTAACATCTAAGACATATTTTCTTCCCTCTTTTGATCTTTAACAATTTTTTCCTTAGAAGGAAATCTATATGCAGAAGATACAAGGTCATCCCTTGTATACCAAGCTTTATTGATTTTCTTCATGTCATCCAAGAGTTCACAAACTGCACCGAAAGTTTGTTGCATAATTCCACCTCAAACCAACTGATCAGCTATACCCTTGTTTACTGCATCAAGATTGACATAGAAGTATTGCAACAACAAATGATCCAGAACTCCATGGTTCAGGCATTGAAGTAAAAGTTTCCGCAATCATAGTCATGTCTCATGTAATGTCTCACCTTCAATACGCTTTAAGTTCTCAATACTTCTTCTCATCTTGACCATCTTCGAGGGAGGAAATAGCTTTTCAAGGAACACATCTTGGAGTTACTCCTACGAAGAAATTGAGTCTTGAGGGAGCTCAGCGAACCACCTCACCAGTGATAGAGAATATAAAAAGTCTCAACCTTAGGGCATCTTGGCTGACCCTCCAGAAATTAAATAGTAACCACACATCGATGAAGTTCCTGAGATATTCATGACGATCTTCATGAGCAAGTACCCTAAATAACCCTTTTAACTAGAGATGTTTCAATTTAGTGCTTGAGACATGAAATACCGCACCTCCAGCTAGTGGGGGCAACCGAATAGCTCTGGTGCTTCCAACCTGACCATAGTAAAAATTGTGAAAATCATTCACTTCTCAGATGTTATCAATGCGTACACGTTTGTCGTCCTCCATCTTAACACCAGATTATCAATAACAAAAACAATAAGAAAATAGTAAAATAAATTCAACTACAAGAACTAAATTCAATAAACACTTTAGTAAAAAACTAACACCATTCCCTGACAATGATGCCAATTTTTATGCACGCTCAATCCTATCACTCAAAAGAAACAGGGATGGTCATCATCAGAATATTACTCAACATTAGAGTCGGGGTTGAATCCCACAGGGAATGGTGGTTCAAGAGGCAAAGTATTTCATTGAATTAGGCAATTACAGGTTCGAAAGAGAGGTTCTAGTAATTAAAGATTGAGATTCAGCAACTAACAACTAATCTAGAAAACTAAATAACAAATATAGAGAGATGTTGGAGATGTGCAAATATGGGACTATATGTCCTAAGTTGGGTCTAAACATTTAACTAATTGAGTTAAACATGAGTGAATAGTTTAGGATACTGGTAGCCTAAGTTCAATTATGACACAAAGGTGTTTCTCTTGATTCAATTACAATAACATATGCGGATCGCTCTAGGACATGTCTGGCCTGAGAAATCACAGCAAACCACCTAATAACTTATCCATTGAATCCATAGGTATGACATTCAACTAAAATCCAAAAAGATTTCCAGCTAATACATCCATTCCACACTCTAACTACTCAGATTAAAGCAATAATTAGAGATCTGAACTAAACCCCAAGTTTACAACCTTGAGATTACAAGTGAAACTAAGCAATTGACATAAATTCTTAGAGTAACAATAATATAGTTAAAATAACAAAGACCCAACAATAAAAATCAAATACCTATATCAATTACACACCCCCAACATGGGGGTTTTATCCACTCATGCTAGAAATTAAAGATTCAATACCAGTTTTTGCGGCTGAGTACATGGATAACATGGATTAAAAGAGAAAAGTTGATTTTACCAAGCTAATCTCTACAAATTTATGTCTCCAAAAGTTTGAAACCCTCTCCCTTTTTCTATTAAGCAAGAATGTTCTAAGTACCCTAATCTCACTCTCTCTCTCTATCTGGAATTCTAAAGAGAATAATCTGTACATTGTCCTTTTCCAAAATTTCTTAAATAGTCTGTGCAAAATCATCAAATTTTATACATCAAATTACAACTCGACGGTCAAGGCCGACCATCGTCGAGCACTTCGACTATGCGCCGAATGTGCACTCGACTACTTTCCTGTACAGTCCTCTGAAAGCCTAGGTCTCTTAAATATTGGGAGATGAATCTTTTCTCCATAGATCATGTTGGGCGATACGTCAAATTTCCTTCTTCATCTCTCTTCCTTCATGAGTTTGGGGTCTTGAATCCTATAACATTAGGCGGTCTCCATGGCAAGTAAGTGATACGCCAACTTGGTTTTGAGATGTCAATTCAAATCACTCTTAAGACACGATCTTAAGACTTGGTTGCAATATTGTTAGGCAGTCTCTCTAAGCAATTTTTGATGCACCAACTAGGTTGGTGATGCCTCTTTTGTCCACCTTTTTTGCACTTTTGCTCCTTTTCCATGTCTTGTTGAGTGTTGTCCTCTTGTACCCTTTTAGCTCCTTTTCTGACACAACACATACATATTAATTAGTAATTGGAACAAAGTAGCACATTGAGGATAATATTTCTTTGCATTCTAAGATAAAAATAAGCCCGAGATATGAACTCATCAAAAATCTAAAATATTAGAGGGACTTGGTCCTCTCTTAAAGGTTAGCAATTTGTTCATTACATTTGATTTGCAATTGAGAACCATAGTTACAGTTCCGTGTTAGCTTTGTGTAAGTTGATAGATATCCCATCAATCATGAAAAGCTGATTCATCCTTTGCACTTTCCTATGAACCTAAAAACCTTTCATTTATTGATTCTTCCCATTTACTAAGCTAAAGAGTTTCATAGGACTTTATATATTGTTGTTCATTCACTGAGATTCTTCGAAAAACTAAAAAATTATCTTCTCTCTTTAACTTCCATCAAACTTGTTCCTTGTTGTTTATTAAAAAAATGTCTCAGTCGTCAAAATCTATCCAGGAAATACTCTTAGCCTTGGTTGAAATCATTCAAGGTTCTGTTAGTGAGAATCCTATTCCTCCTCCCCAAGACTCCCCTACTGAGACAAATGAAATGGACCCTATTTCTTCTTCCCAAAACTCCCAGTCTAAGAAACTATTTGAAATCCCTTATATCCCTGACCTTAAATCCTTCCAATATCTAGTTACCCTTGGCTCTATATAACATATGCTGCTTTTTGGATGGTATGATACTGAATCACAACATCACTATGTTATCCCTTAAATTTCTCATCTGAATTGGCTATAGAGGGTGAATTATAGGGTTATCAAAATGGGCCAACCCAACCCAACCCTAACGGGCTAGAGAGTCAAATGGGCTAGGACGGGCTGACCCTTTTAACTAACGGACCTATAAAATAACAACCCAACTCAGCCTTACGCGGGCCACGGGTTGGGACGGGTTGGTCCTTCAACTATAATATGGACAATATAAAGTTCGTTAAAGTCACAAATTTTATTTCTCTGATTGGTATCCCAATTTTCAACCTCAATAGATCTAAAATTGAACGAATTTTGTAATTAATCAAGTAGAGATGAAGAGATGATTAACGAAAAATAATGTCCCAGAAACATTATGTATATGAATAAACATAATGTCATAGCCCATAGGTATTGTTCTCATTACTTGGGCATATTTACCACTAATGCATAACATAACTTGGGAAATTTACATATCTGACCATCTAAAATTCCACAAATTAAGCATCAATCATTAAAACTAGTTTTGATAAATAATTAAATATATAATAAATATTTCTAAAATTTGTGGGCCACGGGTTGGCCTTTGAGGCTCACGGGTTGGGCCTATGAGACCGACGGGCTAAACTAGGATGGGCTAAAAAGCCTCGTTCATAAATGGGCTAAAAATATTTAGCCCAACCCCATTTAGTTCAAGGGTTGGGTTGGGTTGGGCCGGCCTCACGGGTCAAGCCCATTTTGACAGCCCTAGTGAATTACTTGAGGATAAATGAGGCACCTCAGACATCCTCACACCAAGTAAAGAACTTGTAGAGTGAAGTTTTCTTGAGATGAAGGAGGGCTTGCATGGTCCTTTTGCTGATGAAGAAGATGAAATAATTGAGAATTTGGAGGTAAGTCAGTCTCCATAAATAGATCTCCTGAGGAAACCTTTGCAATAACTGATGTTGGTTTTGAGAACGAGGATAATAAGGATAATCTTCCACCCTCATAGAAAATTAAGAGAAGAATGGTTCCAACTTCAAGCAAAGAGAAGGAAAAGATGGTTGAGGAAATTAAACCAAGAAGACGTTAGTATCACATTAGAGGGTCAGTAAACAAGTTGATGAGTGATGAAATAAAAGAGAATAGGGTTCATACATCTGTTGGAAAAAGATTGAGAAAAAGAAAAAGTGTGAAGGACTAGGTACTTGAGGCTGGTGTGTTGATCTTTCTGAAGTTTCTATTGGGAACAAAAAGAAATGAAAAGTGCCACTTGATAAGGAAGCAAAGAAATCAAGGAGAGATGTCATTGAAGAATCAGTCCTTAAGTCTTGTAAGGGTCTAGGTTCAAAAGGAGTTGAAAGGGAGTTGTCAAGAGATGAGAGAGGTGAAGTTTTGAGAACCCAAAAGGTTCTCAGTGGTAGAGTATTTGATTATGAGGTGCTAACTAAACCGGGGATGTGTGATCTTACAAACATTGTTAAGTTGCAATCATGGATGCACCTTTTTGTTGGGTTTGTTCTATATTTATGAGTCCCAAGAAAGGGATTTTTATTTGAATGTTGTGAGTGAAGATTATGATAGTTTGACTACAAAAATTGCTAAAAGAGGTTTTGATTTTATCTAAAGTGGTCAGGCACTCGCTATAGAGGCTTTGCTTTTATCTAAAGTTGTTAGGCATTCACTATAGTAAGGCCTGCACTAGGACACAACAAAAATTCTTTCATGCAATTTCAAGATCCAGAATCAACCCTCGAGATTTATTCAGAAGCTCATAAACACAATTCATAGATGTAACCCCACTAAATTCGTTGTTCCAAACTCAATGGATTTATCAGAAATTGAATTTGAGGCCTCTTTGACCCGAAACCTTATTAAGCACCTTAATTATAACTTAGTCCACTTGAAACATAAAAACACCATTGGGACATTCACAAATTATGACAAAGCTATTTTTAGTACTAAATTCACCTCCACAGATCATTGGAACAATCAGAAAATCAACTCGAGAACCAAAACTTAAAAACGTTGACCAATGTTAACCCAAACTCAAACTTAAACTCAGTAACTCAATTTCTAACTTCGAATCTAAAATCGATGTAACAATGCCAAATCTGATTCTGACAACTATCCTAGACCAAATTAAATATTTTTGAACTAATGAAATTAATGGAATTCCATTCTGACACTCAAATCTCTAAATGATTAAAATATTTAAAATTTGACAATTCAAACCTCAAAAATCCAATCTTTGATAAAAATTTCAATCTTTTACAAAATTTTCAAAAATCAACTTTTAAAATTAATCAAACATGATTCAAGGTCACTTATGAGAGGGAAAAATGGTAATTTTATTGAAAAAATAAAAAATGACCTTCACAACCATTGCACAGGTCTTCTCTACTGTCTTGATGAAAGACTGGGCAGGTTCAGGGTCGTGAGGCCTCTGTACAGTTAGCTAGGGGTGGTCCTCTAGTCATTATAGATTATTTAGAGGTTATCAATGGTAGGGACTCTCTTGATAGGTCCTACCAGAAATTTCACCATGGTATCTCCCGCTACGGTGGCCTTTCTTATATCACAGGCCGGAGAGCAAAAGATGCGATATTGGCTTCCTCAAGTGGTTCATCACATTTAGTGTGCTAGAGTTTGAGGGGTTTGAATTCACTTTCTACCTATTGTGGAAAGATCATTAAAGGTCGTTCTGCTCGAGGTTGTAATAATTGCGGTGAGCTTGATCATTGGTCTCAAGAGTGTCCCAGGATAAGGTTAGTCTTACAAGCATTGCAAGCATCTTTTACTCTCCAAATAGAATTGTTGGACCTTGTTGCATGTGTAGGGAGATGAGTCACTAGCCTAGGTCTTCTCTAGCTTTACAAAAGCAAAGTTGCAACAAGAAAAATGATTTTGAGATATTTCTGACTTAAGACTAATGACTGTCCCAGTATAGCGGCCCTCAACTCGCTATAGTAAACCTGCCATAGTTGAATTCAGCCTCCTATGGCAGCTTGCACAGAGATAGAAACTCAGAACTCATGTACCAAAGCCTGCATTTCATAACACAACTTCAAAACTTGACATTCTAAAATATCCTTCCCACGACTAGATTAATTCTCAGAGTTTTATTCACCAGAATTTAATTTTCTAAAGTTATATGGGTTCCTTAATGTCTTGGCTATTAGCTCATAGTATCAAAATTCAAAAATCGTATTGACTCCATTATCGGATTTCCCTAGACCTTACCCGACTCAGATTTTATTCGAACAAAAAAAATTCGAAGTTGCTACTCAATAGTTTTTTGACGCAAAATTCATTTCCATTGACTTATTCGTAATAGTAGTAGTGGTCAATACAAGTGTGGTAATATTTTATTTTATTTTATAACTCTCTTGTAACCGTCTCTAATATTGAAGAAGGGCATGTAGTATTTAAATAAAAAAACATAAATTTAGAGGAAAAAAAGACCTTCTCCCTAGAACCCTAGCATGATCTTGAAAGAGATAGAGCCTTAACGTATGTTATATTTGATAAAAATAGATTAATAAACCAACTAAAAATAAAATTAGTGTGCATTTTCTTCTGTTGATCAATATAATTATTAGCATTGTTTTGGACTATACTACTTTGGGAATTTAATTACGACATGTTAGTATGTATTTATTATCTTGTATCAAAATGAATGAGAATAAATCAATTTTCTTGGACAATATTCTTGATTTTCTCTATCAATGATTTCATCAAGGCAGAATAGAAAGTCCAAGAAAATATGAAAAAGAATTTATTTGAATGGAGCAACTGATTTAGTGACAATTACACTTTTACTAGTCTTCAGTCAAATCTCCTAAAAGGTCTCCATTATATTTTAGAGATAAGAAATCTAAAAGTTAAAGATTAGAAAATTTTAAAAATACATTTCTTCTATTGAAATCGTAAAAGAGTTATGTTAAACAATATCATATGTTTAAAGTTACTTTTTGTTACAAATATTTGTGAATATTTATCAAATATTATCATTTACTTCTCCTTATTTTTTCTTTTCTTAATCTAAATATTTATGTCTTTCAAATGCTAAGTAAAAAACGAGAATCTTATTTCTAATGAAGGATATACATTGATTTTGTCCAATAGACTTTGAACGTGGACAAACTTCTATACTTCATGAATGGAGAAAAAATGAGAAAACTAAAGCCAACATAAAACATGATTATTCAATTTTAAGTGTTTTTTGGAGTGCAAACAACAATTCTAGACAACTAAGTTAAAATAGAATACTTAAATTTTTTAACATACAAAAGCAAAGAAATTAATGAATCTTGTGCTATCACCTTATTTTCTAAAATATATTAATATTATGTAGTTGTTCATGATAATATTTTTAATGGATTAATTTATTTTTAATTTTAGATTTGTTACTAATTTACACAAGGACATTCCACAATGAAAATTTATGCTATACGTTAGCTGATTTGTCAGATTTTTGAAGTGTAAGAGCCATTTTTGAAAATTATACTAATAACATAATTTCATTAACAATAGTAATAAAAGCACAAAAAACATTTAAGTACCTAGTAAACATTCAAATAATTTATCATAGATTTAATAAGTGAATGAAATTTCTAATTTTGAAACAAAATATAAAACTCGACAGAAGACTCTTCAAATGAAGACGAATGAAAAGTGATGCAAAGAGTCCTATAAAACAACATACACATGCAAAATAGTGAAAGGCACAAATAATCCATGGGACAACATGGAGATGGAAAATAATACTTATTAAAAATGACACACATTGGTTCTTGGTCCTTAGAAAGTACTGGTGCAGTTTGAATCTTGGACATTAATATTTTTTTGAAAAATAGATCATGCAATAATGTTATTCCATCATCATTACTCCACTTCACCAACCCACAAAATATAAAACTTTGTGGTAAGTCCAGAAATAGAAAAGAGTGCTTATTGATGCATCCATTGGGGAGGTATCCATTGAAGGTTCCATTTGAAGTGTTCTTGGAGGAAACACTGCTTACATCGAAGTAAGTTCGGCTGGATCGAGAGAATCTGGATAGGCATGATCGAAAGAGGGGCCCCCCAGAATTTGTATGCAAGATGAGCCTACAGGGGTGACCGCATTGGAGGAGCCACCATTGGTGAAGACATCGAAGAATCCATTATTTTTGAAGGAATTGGAGGTGACATTTGTGAAAACAATGGAGAAGGATGAATCTGTGAGGGGTCAAAAAGAGAAATCATTTCAGGATGAGTCTTCAAAGTAGCCGTTAGATCATATTTTTTCAATTTTCCTTTCTGGCTTTTCTTAAATGAGACTTTTTCATTACTTTCATTTACAATCAAAGCAAGATTCACATTTTTTCTAGGCATAGTTTAAAAGAGGAGAAATGTGTTAAATTGGATATGAGGGGTAAATTGGCTTGGTTGTTGTGATCGTGGATGTGCATTTTATTGCCTCGGATTGGCTTCTATTTATAATTTTTTTTTTGATTATATAAATTTTTTAATAGTTTGAATAGGAGGAATTTTAGTTGTTAGCAATAACTATTTAGGAAAAATATTAATGTATTTGGTCTTATGTTGACTAACTTATTAGGAAAAATATTAATGTAGTTTAAATCAA
>JBCEWC010008576.1:0-19795 GCA_038996855.1 Solanum aculeatissimum | reverse complement strand
AACCGATGATGAGTGTAATAATGCTATGATGGCTTGATCGAGGGTCTTCGGGTCCTCTTTCGCCATGTCACATCTAGTCCCTCTATCCGGGTCGTGACATTTACCATATTGTTTTAGTTGTTTTAAAAAAATTGTTACTTTATCTCTCCCATTTTATGTGGCAGTGATAAAATTTTAATAGTCAACCAATTTGTTTTCATGTTTTTTATATATTTTAAGTCGTTAATTATCATAATTTAAATTAGATTTTTTATAGTTTTTAAATGTATTAAAAATCAGGAAAGATAAGATAAAAGAATCACAAAAAAGTATAGATACATACACCCTCAAGTTACTCAAGCATGCATGTCGACCTGCTCCGAAAGATTACCAAATCACTCCTAAACTTTTTTATGCAGTTTTTAGATATATAAAAAATTTAGAAATGAGATAAATAAATTAAAACTGAAGAACCACCAAAAGAATTACAGATATACCCTTAAGTTGCTCAAGCAGGCATGTCAGCCTGCTGCTTGCTTGAGCAACTTATCACCGCTTATATATATAGTATAGATACTAGTTACAAAAGTCTGTACCCAACATATATTATTTTTTGTCTTGATTTATGTGAAATTTGATCGATTTTTTTTATATATTTTAAAAATATTTAAGTTATTAAGTATTGCGACCTATAGTACATTTATGTTATTTTGAAATAATATATGGTACTTATTTTGTTCTAATTTATATTGCATTTGTAAAATTTTGAGAGTCAATCAAAATTTTATCTACTTGTTAAAATATATTAAATTGTTAATTATTGTAATTTATAGTACGTTTGACATGAATTTTAAATAATGTTTGTTAGTCTCTCTATCTCAATTTATGTGACACTGATAATATTTTAAGAACTATTTAAATTATTTCTCTGTCTTTTAAATTTTTAAATTCATAATTATTGTGACTTATACTACTTTTTGCATCATTTCAAGTAATATACATAATTTTTTAGTTTATGTATATTATATTTTTTTAAAAGTACTTCCGTTTTTACACAAATACAATCATTGAAAGATATTAAAATAATTATTCAATTTTATTTGCTCAACTTAAAAAGAAAAACTTAATTTATCATTTTGTGTTTGTTTTATCTTAATTCTAATATTGAAATAACTTAACATAATTAATTAGAGTGATATACTAAAATCATAGTTAGAGCAACTGGAAATTTAATATTGTTACACCCAATAAAATTACAAAAAATACCCTTAGATGAGGGAACACTCGCATAACGCACCATCCCGAACCTTTTTGAAAAATTTGAGGTCGAGATCACGATCATCACGAAAAATTGTATGAAAAAATGGTCTTGGTTGAATTTTAGAGCAATCGGATCAAAAGATAATTTTTTGGAGCAAAAGTACAAATTCCAACAAGATGCGCGAGGCCTCTGCATCGCCGACCTGTCGCAAATCTACACTTAATTTTGGTTCTATTATTTTCTATAGGATTATAAAATTGATTGGAATTTTTTTTAAAAATATTGTACTTGGAGGGCATGTACCTGGTTCACCGTGATGCAAAATTTTTAGTTTTTCGAGGGGCATTTCAGACTTTTTCCTATCCCTCCCAAACTTAATCCACGACTAATATCGGTCATTTTTAGCCTAAAAAGGGTCCCCTAAACCCATTCTTAAGTCTCTTGCGCTAAAACTAAGTAAGAACTTTGAGCGAAGAAGAGGAGAAAAGGGCCAGAGTTCAAGGGATTTAAGCCATCTCTTGCACGATTGATTGTCATCTTTCATCTCAGGTATGTAAGCTAAACTAAAGCATGAAATTGTTCTTCCATGTGCCCCAATTGATGATAATAGAAAGATTGTGAAAGTAATGAGTCTCCATGCATGTTTCTTTGAAAGTTCTTTTGTAAACTATATATTCTATGTATTTTTTTACATGCTGAATGATCATCATGAACTTGATTTACTGAACAAATATTTTTACACTAGTTATTTCATAAATCCCTATATATTATATAATGAAAGAATTGGATGAATGAATGTAGGGATTGAGTTGTGACGCCCCGAGAGGGTACCCTTGGCGTGGCCTCACTTGAAGAATCATTGTTAATTCCCCAAGAGAACCACCTGGTCTCATCATCACATCAAGTTGACAACGAAAAAAAGACTCAAGGAAAGACATCAAATACTTAAGGAAATATGTCAAATAGATAGATAAAACTATTCTAAAATATAGTTTCCAATGATCGAGTTTAGAAATAAAATAACAATCAACAATCCTCTACTCAATATCTATGAAACCTCTATTAATAATTCTAGATGGTACAATGACAAGCTATGGCTATCCCAATCGAAGAAATAAATGAAAATGTACTCAACAAAAGATAAAATAGCTTCTCCGAATAGCAAGGGAGCTCACCAAATCTAAACGCTAGACTCTGGACCTCAACGATGCACTGGCTGAAGTCCTCTATCACCTGTATCTACATCATTAACGATGCAGACCCAAAGAAACGTCAGTACATGAAATATACTGGTATGTAAAATATCTCAAGGAAACAAGTAAAGCTCAAACTCAACTCGTCATCTCATAACTCAACTCAATGGATATGAAAGTTTGAATTAAGTCATGCTTTGAAAATAGACTCAGTATTATGCAACTCAGTTTAAAACATTATATGCTTAATCAAAATTTGCTTAGGAGTTTCTCTTAACCGACATCTAATCCAACCAACTTTAGTTTGGTGACATACAATGAAGGCGATGTCGTTGCCACGCCCATCCTAAACATGTCAACTCTCTTGGATCCAATCATTTTGGGACATGAGTCACGATAATTAATTGTACAACTATCTTATGCCGACATTGTAGTTTATAGGTTAGATTAGTTATTTACTCGCTCCCATATCGATGCTCATTACTCCTTCCAAGACTAAATTATGCTCATGCCAATCAACTCAAACTCAACTCATTGGATTCATCTCATCTCAACTCAATTCAGTTACTCAACAACTCAGCCAATCAGGAAAATCAATTACGCATACAATCACGAATCAAACTCAGACGGTCATTTAGACTTCACTCAATCATGTTATCATGTAATACAAGTAAGATGCTCATGAAACATGCACACATGCAAAAAATATGCTCCTCTTTCTCCATTATTCTTGATTTACTCAACTCAGACAATGGCAGTCATGGTCTCAATATGATCAATGCAACAAAAGCTATATAGAATGATGCAATTCAGAGTTTATAGTAATTGAATGCAAATTCTATACTCAATTTTCATGTGACCAGTGTATAACTCATCAACTCATTCATAATTATGTATAAATGCTCAAACTAATTGCAAGTAACTCAGAGATTAGGATCATAGGATTTTCAATACTCAATTATAATTCACGAATTCAACTAAAAAAGATAGAAGGACACATGGATGAACTCAATCCAATGCTTTAGGTAGCCTTACATATGTGAAATTATGAAGAACGATCAACTCTACGACAATCCTCATGCTTGAACTCAAAACCTTTGCTTTTCTCCCTTCGTCGATGCTCTCAAGGTTTTTCTAAGTGTATATAAGGGATAATACACCTAGGATACTGATAAAGGATCTAAATTACTTCCTCTGTCCACCTTTACTTGGCCCCTATTAACTTGGAACAGGGATTAAGAAGTAGTGAATGATAGGGGTAATTTTGCCAAATCACCCTTTGAATATAATTAATACAATTTATTGAAAAATATAATATAGATATAACTACAATTAATGACAAGGGTAAATTAGAAACTAAGTGTAAAATTATCTCTTAATTTCATAAACTGAACAAGTATTGTTGGACATCCTAAAATAGTGTAGGGGCCCAGTAAAGATGGACGGAGAGAGTATGTCCGAAACATCGTGGGTTTTAATTAACAGGGAAGAAAAAGATAAGAATGCCCTTCTTAAAAATTACCGAGTGGAACCACGAAATTCCATCTACGGGCCATCTGATCATTCATGGGCCAATATTCAGAAATCTTAGTTTTTCTGGGATATCAAGCTATGAGCACCTCTTATGGGCCGTAAGTGAGATGACGGGTAGTCTGTTCACTAGTTACTTAATATATAGAAAAGTTGATTTTTGAAGCATCTGCCTACGAGACATATTCTACGGGTCGTAGTGTCATGTACGGTCCGTATGGTGTCTCGTACATGGGGCCTCAAACTTGGAAAAATTTCACCAAGTCATAGAGGCACCTACGAGGCCTCATCTATGGGTCGTAGGTCACTCTATGACCCGTAGATTGCCTTCATGGTTCTTCTCTAGTGACTTTTCTCAGTCATTTTTATCAGTTTTCTCTAGGTCTCTACTTAGACTAGGTAGGATGAATTTAGGGGTGTTACATTATCTTCCCTTTGGGATCATTTGTCCTCGAATGAAAACCAATTCAGGAATCTAGCCAAGGCAAAAATTCTATCATGGACTCTAACAATCAAACAAGTCACCATCACTCATGAAATCAATTAAATAAGTAGTTAAGCAAATAATCAACCAACAAATCAAACTAGTCATCAATCGGACTCTAGGACCTGATCGTCATTCAAATTGGGAATAGAAAGGAACTCAATAGTAGGAACAAATCATTATCATCAATTCTCTCATCATCAACAAGCGAGAATAGATATGGGTACCTACCCTTCATATCCTTTTCAACTTCCCAAGTATCTTCCTCTACCAAATGATTTCTCCACAACAACTTAATAGATGTAATCTCTTTGGTCCTCAACTTTTGAACTTGTCGTGCAAGAATTTGAATGGGAATCTCCTCATAGATAAAGCTTTCCTTCACTTCAATACCCTCAACAGGCACAACCAACTATAGATCTCCTAAACACTTCTTAAGCATGAAAATGTGGAAGACTAGATGGATGGCAGCTAACTATGGTGGTGGCTCCAATTCATAAACTACATTACCCACTCTCCTTATAATATGGTAAGGACCAATGTACCTTAGATTCAGCTTCCATTTCTTCTAAAATCACATCACTCCCTTCATAGGTGACACTTTAAAATACACCTAATCATTGACCTCAAATTCTAAGTCTCTCCTCCTAACATCGATGTAGAATTTTTGTCGGCTCTGTGGAGTCTTCAATCTTTCTCTTATGATTTTCACCTTCAACATGGCTTGGTGAACCAAATTTGGTCCAATCAAATCGACCTCACCCACCTCAAACCAACCAATCAGTGATCTCCATCTCCTCCCATAAAGGGCCTTATAAGGAGCCATCTAAATACTCGAATGGAAACTGCTATTGTAGGCGAACACAATCAAATACAAATAGTTATCCCAACTACTTTTAAAGTCAATTACGCAGGCTCTCAACATATACTACAAGGTTTGATAGTGCACTCTTCCTGGCCATCAGTTTGAGGGTGAAAAATAATGCTAAGATTCACCTTTGAACATAAGCCTTTCTAAAAGGATCTCCAAAACTGAGTAATGAATTGGGCTCCTCTATTTGAGATGATAGACAAAGAGGCCCCATGTAGTCTTACAGTCTCTCTTATGTATAGTCGGGCATAATCCTTAGTTGTGTCATGCGTCTTTAATACCAAAAAGTATATAGATTGAGTGATCCTGTCAACTATCACCTAAATCGAATCATGCTATCTGTGAGACCTCAGTAAACTCGTGATAATGTCCATGTTGATTATCTCCCTCTTCCATTATGGAATCTCATTCTGTTGAGCCACTCAACATGACCTTTGATGCTCAACCTTAACTTATTGGCAATTCAGGCATTTAGAAACAAACTCTGCAATATCTATTTTATTCCACTCCACCAATAAACCTCCCTCAGGTCATGGTACATCTTAGTTGAGCTCTTATCGATAGAATATTTAGAGTTATAAGATTTTTCCATGATTCTTTCTCAAATACCATCAACATCTGGAACACACAATCTGCCTTGATATCTCAATACTCTATCTCTCCCTTTGGTGAAATCCATCACTTTCTATTTATGCACATCTTCTATCAATTGTAGTAACATAAGATTTTAATCTTACTTCTCCTTTACTTCCACTATTAGAGATGATGCAGACCCATTGTGCACAAGAACTCCACCTTCACCAGATTCATCCAATTGAACTCCGAATCGTGCCAATTTGTGAACCTCTTTAGCTAAATCTTTCTTCTCTTCTCTCACATGAGTAGTGCTTCCCATCAACAACTTGCTAAGAGCATCAACAACTACATTAGCCTTACCTGGATGGTAGAAGATGCTCATGTTATAGTCTTTGAGTTACTCGAGTGATCTTCTTTGCCTCAAATTAAGATCCTTCTGGGTGAAGACATATTGCGGGATTTTATGGTCTGTTTATACATCAACATATGCTCCATATAAATAGTAGTGTCATTGCTTGAGAGCAAACACCACTGCTGCCAATTCTAAGTCATGTGTGGGATAATTTTTCTCATGCACTTTAAGTTATCTAGAAGCATAAGCCACAACTTCACCTTTCTGCATTAACACACACCCCAATCCCACTCTCGAGGCATCACAATAAATGACAAATCCATCAATTCCTTTAGGCAAGGTCAACATTTGGACAATAATCATCCTCGTCTTCAACTCTTTTAAACTCCTCTCACACTCATCAGACCATTGAAACTAGACCTTCTAAGTCAGTCTAGACAATAGTGCGGATATAGAATAGAACCGATCAACAAATCTACGTTAGTAGCCAGCCAAACCCAAAGAGCATCTTATATTAGTTAGAGAGGTTGGTCTAGGCCAATTCTTAACCACCTCAATATTTTGAGTGTCCACTCGTATACCATCGCCTAAAACTACATGACCTAGGAATGCCACAAATTTGAGCCAAAACTCACACTTTGAAATTTTTTGCATACAGCTCATTATCCTTGAGCGTCTGAAGAATAATTTGAAGGTGATTGACATGCTCTTCCTCATCTCTGGTGTACACTAATATGTCATCAATAAATACAATCACAAACACGTTAAGGTACTGTCTGAATACTCTATTCACCAAGTCCATAAAGGTTGCAGCTGTATTTATCAACCTAAAGGACATTGCCAAGAACTGAAAGTGACCAATTGGGTTCAAAAAGCCATCTTTGAGATGTCGTATTCTCTCACTTTCAACTGGTGATAGCTTGATCTCAGGTCTATCTTCGAGAAAATAGTGGCACCTTGAAGTTGGTCAAATAAGTCGTCAATTCTCGGAAGAGGATACTTATTCGAGATTGTCACCTTATTTAATTGGCAATAGTCAATACACATCCTTAGGGAACCATGCTTCTTTCTCACGAATAGAATTAGAAAACCCTATGGTGAGACACTCGGCCTAATAAATCCCTTCTCCAGTAAATCCTTCAATTGCTCTTTCAACTCTTTCAACTCAGCAAGGGCCATTCCATACAACGGGATAGAGATAGGTTGAGTATCAGGGAGAACATCAATTATGAAGTCAATCTCTCTGTCAGGAGGGACTCCGGGAAATTTCTTAGGAAATACTTTAGGAAACTTGTTCACAATCAAGATAGACTCAAGAGTAGGAGGCTCAACATCGTCAAACTTAATTCGCACAGAGTGATAGATACATCCTTTAGAGATTAGCTTTCTAGACTTCATGTAGGAAATAAACATACCCCTTGGCGCAATAAAATCTCTCTTTTACTCTATAATAGGCTAATTTAGAAACTAGAATTTGACAGTTTGGGTTCTACAATAGACAAAGGCATAACAGGCATTGAGCCAATCCATGTCGAGAATCACATCAAAGTTAACCATGTTTAACTCAATCAAATCAACAAGAGTATCCCTATGATGGATGGATAATACACAATCTTTATAAACTCTCTTGGCTAGAATAGACTCACTAATAGGAGTAGAAACAGAAAAGGTCTCAAGCAAACACTTAGGAAGAATCTCAAATCTACATGCCACATATGGCATAACAAATTATATAATTGCACCTGGATCAAGAAATGCATAATAATAAAAAGTAATGACTCGAAGCATACCTGTCACAATATCTGGTGTAACCTATTGGTCTTGTCAGTTACCCATCACATGTTGATAGTTTATTCTACTACTTATCCCTGGTGCAATAACTCTCTGATTACCTTTGGTTGTTGGTACTGTAGCAGAATGGACCTTATTGCCCCACATTGGACACTCCCTCTAAAAATAACTTGTCTGGCCACACTTAAAATAATTGTTCCCTCCCTCTCTACAATTGTAACACCTCATAACTCTATTCTTATATGTACTTATGTTTTAAGCCTCATTCGCATATGTGGAAAGTGAATTAGGGTCATAAGAGACCTCTAGTACTTAGCCGAGTTCAAATTATTCCTATAAATTGGTTTCTAGAACTAGATTATGCAAGAGTCAACTTTAAATGATTATAACTCTTAACACACATAGAACTAGATATCCTATGACCTACCAAATTAAAGGTCTTTGAATTCTCTTTCTAACGCAACTGATTTTACCTCATTTGAAGTTCGAAGTCAAATGTTATGGTTGTTTTACTGAAAATTGCTAGAGTAGAGTTAAAACTATGTAACCTATATACGGGTCGTGGTTTGAGTTAGGGCCCATCTATTAACTCGTGGAAAAAACTCTTGAAAATCCATTTTTGAGCCCCAGACTTGATGGACCCATCTACGGGCCTTAGACTGGGCTTGTGGAATTGATTCAAAAACCTAAAATTTGCCCAAAAGTTTAAAGAATGGTTTCTAGGGGCCATGGATGTTTCTACGGGCCATAAGTGGGCCCGTGGATTTATTTTGACAACTTTTTAAGAAAGGTAATTTTAGTCTTTTTCCACCCTTTCAAAGCCTAAACTTAATGTTTTTGCATATAAATAAATCCCTAACCATATCAGTTTAACCTTTTTATGCTAAAGCACATCCTCCAAGTTAGAGCAAGATTTCAAGGGAGAAAAAGGCTAGGGTTTGAGGTGAAAACTTGAGAATTCTTCAAGCTATTCAATGACTCAAATTTTCAGGTATGTAAGACTAAATAAAACATGGATTATGTTCTTCTATGTGCCCCTTAACCCAAATTGATGGAGTTGTGAATGAATTGAGTCTCCCATGAATGTTTTTGAAGGTTTCTGTAAAATCCTAATGTATTCCTATATTATATTGCATGAATTACTATTTTTATGAATTAAATGCTTCAATTAGGCAATTTTGCTGTTTTAAATGAACCTTAGCATGAATTCTTGTTATTTTTACATATTTTATTTAAATGGGTAAGCATGAGTATAATTTGAGTTTAAAGAGTCTATGTAATCCCTAAATGTTTTAACTCTACTTTTGTTTTCCTGAATGCTATGAGTTAGAATGATGCATGATTGAGTCTTTATGAGTTAAAAGTTGAACCTTAGAAGAATGTAACCAAAGAGTTGATAGTTGATGTGATGAATTGAGTTCACAAATGTCCAATAAGACTAGTTGAATGAGTTAACCATAGGGTTGATGTGTTACGAGAATGTTGAGTCTTTGGAGGAGTATTGACCATTGAATTGAGTAAGAGTAAGTCTAACTCGAATGAAATAACTATGTGGCCAGTGTAGGAGAGGATTAAACAGTAAAAATGGATGTTTCTCTATTGTCCCAAAAAGAGGACTTGATGTTATTATTGTGGATCCACTGATGGGATGTCCTTTATCCTAGCAAGATATTGGATGGATGTGGCAATGACATTGCTTCGTTACATTATCACTAGCTCATTGGTGATGGTTATCATTAGATAAACTCCCAAATAGGTGTTGATAGTACTCTGAGTGGATTGGATTAGATGGTATATGAGTGGTCATTGTCTAAACTATATTCTTTCTTTAGACTCTTGACTTAATAATTGAGTTCCCTACTCCTTGAGTTGAGCTATGTTAAGTGGATGTTATTATACCTTTACATGTTTTATTATACTTTTTTATATACTCGTACATTCTACATACTGACGTTCATTTGGGCCTATATTTTTTTGTGACACAGAGACAGGTACTAACGGTCATCAACAGGTGCCCCATTAAGGACCCTTTGCATTTTAACTGATTGATGAATCCTCCCCTTCTTTCATAGGATATTATGTTTCTTTTCTATCTTTGAGCTTAAACTTATTTAATTTTATTTTGAGGTAGCCATGAACTTGTCACTGGCACCATTTAGTTAGACGTTTTAGAGGCTTCATAGACTAGATTGTCGAGTCATGATTGGATGTTATTTTTGGCTAGTTTCTTTCATACTAGTCTTACCCAGTTGATGGATGATTTCCTTTGGACTTTTATCATCATTTGTCATTTCTTTTCTTTAAATATTCTTATTCATTTATGTCTTCTTCTTTTAGAATGTTATTGAACAAATGTGAAGAAGTTGAGTGGTTCTCTTGGGGACTAGTAATAATCTTTGAGTGCCGGCCATACCAAGGGTACCCTCCCGGGGTGTAACAAACTTGGTATCAAAACACAGAGTTCAAGTTTCCTAGGGAGTCTATGAAGCCGTGTCTAGTAGAGTCTTATTTATGGGTGTATTGTACACCACACTGTATAAGCAGGAGACTATAGGACATTAGGAATTCTTACACTTCTCTTGTATTCTAAATTTGTGCGATAGAGTTTAACTCTATTAAAGTATCTATCTAATTCGTGTGTTATGCATTTGCAGATCATTTCTCCTAAGTATACCACCATAAAAAGAGATGCTTCAGCCTCTAATGTTGAGAATCCCGCACCAGAGGTACCTACTCAGATGGAGACGAGGGGTCAAGGTTGACCAACTAGAGCCACCGATGTTCCACAAACACCTACTGCTCCACTTGTTCCTACTACTAAAGCTTATTTTAGAGGAGCTATCACTATGCTCACACAACTGGAAGCCACTCAAAGTGGGAATCGAAGATCACAAGCTCATAGTTCTTGCTCCCAATAGCCAACTACTGCAACCAGACTTAGAGATTTTCTGAGAATGAACCCACCAATCTTCACAGGGCCTAAGGTTGAGGAAGACTCTTAGTACTTTATTGTTGAGATATGGAAGATGTTGAAAGCTATGTATACGACTGAGATTGAGGGAGTTAAACTTGTTCCTATCAACTTACGAATATGGAAAATATTTGGTACAATTAGTGGGAAGAGATTCGAGGTAAGGATATAGAGCTTGCCATTTGGAATAATTTCGAGAGTCCCTTTTATTATCACTTCTTTCCACGAGAGTTGAGGGAAACGAAGGTTGAGGAGTTTGTCAACTTGAAATAGGAGAGGATGACTATAAAAGAATATAGCCTCAAGTTCTTACAACTATCCAGGTATGCTTCATAGATGGTCCCTGACATGAGATCTAGAATGAGAAAGTTCATATCCGGCTTGGGCAAGCATGTGAAAAAGGAGTGCAAAGAGACATCGCTAATTTCAGGCATGGACATCTCTAGAGTTATGGTCTATGCGTAACAACTTGAGGTGGATAACAAGAGGGATAGGGAGGAGAAGTAAGAAGGCTAAATCAGTAGGGCATGAGCCTAGTCAACATAAGCAAAGTAAGGGGGATAGGTTCTATTTTATTTAAAAAAGTTTTCAAATTATACACCATCCTCAACAAGTGCACCAACTTCGAGTAGCAGGTATGATAAGAAGTCTCAGGTCTATCAAAATTTCAAAGTTCAGGGTTCTCAATACCAAGATATTGTGACTCAAGGGTTTAAGGGGAAACCATCATGTGTCAAGTGTGGCAGACTCCACCTAGGTGAGTAACGTGAGGGCACAAACACTTGCTATAAGTGTGGACAAACTTGTCATTTGTAGAATGAGTGCCAAATGAGAAGGTAGAGTGAGGGAGGTAATAAATCTTAGTCTTCTCAGCACCATCGACCAGTGGTAATCAAAGATGTGCCACTACTAATACGGGTGGGGGTAAAAATTGTCTGTGTGTGATGGGCAATCAACAAGATAAAAAAGTTGCACCAAATGTTGTCACGAGTATTCTTCGAGTATTTTCTCATGATGTGTATGCCTTGCTTAACCCAGGTACCACTTTATCATTTGTAACCCCATATGTGGCTTGTAAGTTTGAAATTTATTTTGAATATCTTCTTGAACCCTTTAGTATTTCTACTCCTGTTGGTGAGCCCATTCTAACTAAAAGGGTATATAGAGATTGAATAGTGTCTATCTATCATAGAGATACTTTGGAAGACTTAGTTGAGTTAGAGAAGATTGACTTTAATATGATTCTTGGCATGGACTGTCTTTACACCTGTTATGACTCTGTCAAATATAGAACCCGGACGATCAAATTCAGTTCCCAAATGAGCCTATCATAGAGTTGAAGGGTAGTTCTGCAGTACCCAAGGGTAAGTTTATATCTTACCTATGGGCCAAAAAACTAATCACTAAAGGATGTATCTATTACCTTGTGTGAGTTATGGCTGATGATGTAGAGTATCCACCTTTTGAGTCAGTTCTAGTTATCAATGAGTTTCCTGATGTCTTCCTTGAAGATTTTCTTGGAGTCCCTCCTAATAGGGAGATCAATTTTGGGATTGATGGTCTCCCCGATACCCAACCCATCTCTATTCCTCTATATAGAATGACCTTTGCCTAGTTGAAAGAAAAAAAAGAGCAATTGAAAGATCTCTTGGATAAGAGATTTATTAGGCTGAGTGTCTCTCCATAGGGAACTCCTTTCCTATTTGTTCAAAAGAAAGATGGTTCCCTCAGAATGTGTATAGATTATCGCCAATTAAATAAGGTGACCATTAAGAACAAATATCCCCTTTAAAGAATTGACGACTTATTCGACCAACTTCAGGGTTCCACTATTTTCTCCAAGATAGATCTTAGATCAGGCTATAACTAGTTGAAAGTGGGAGAATGTGACATCCCGAAGATGGCTTTTCAAACCCAATATGCTCACTTTGAGTTTCTAGTAATGTCCTTTGGATTGACCAACGCTCCTGCCACTTTCATGGACTTGATGAACAGAGTATTCAGATAGTATCTTGACATTTTCGTGATCGTATTTATTGATGACATATTGGTGTACTCTAGAGACGAGGAAGAACATGTCGATTACCATCAAATTGTTCTTCAGACGCTCAAGGATAGTGAGTTGTATGAAAAATTCTCCAAGTGTGAATTTTGGTCCAAGTCCATGGATTTTCCAGGACATATGGTTTCAGGTTGGGAATTCTGGAAGGAAGGCAATAGCAGTAAATTAGAAAATCCAATATCTCAACTGCTGCTATTATTCAAAAAATTATGAACTGGCCGAAAGGCTGTTCTCAACTTCTTGACATCAGATCATCTTAGATGTTTACTGATTCTATTTTTCTAGATGTTCTCTACATTCATCAAGCTCGTAAACTCGCAATTGACTCCAAAATCATTATTGATTGCTTCAATAAAAATAAAGAATCCCCTAAAATTACCCATACCTAGACTCATGGTGGAGCTTCATTTCATCCAAATTATCGGCTGTCCATTTCCAAATCGTCTATACATTTAGAGGAAATAACACAGTGGCAGACTCTTTAGAAGATTGAGGCAGTTAAAAACTTGCCTAGAGCCCCTTCTCCAATTGAGATAAGAAGTTTTTTGGGTTTTGCTGGTTACTACCACAAATTTGTTGAGGATTCTCTTCTCTGTCCTCGCCATTGAATAAGTTGACTCAAAAGAAAGCTAAGTTCTAGTGGTCCAATGAGTGTGAAAAGAGTTTTCAAGAGTTGAAAACCAGATTAACAACTGCACTAGTATTTATTCTACCTGAGGGGACTGATGATTTTGTGATCTATTATGATGCTTCTAGAGTGGGATTAAGATGTTTTTGATGCGAAGAGGTAAGGTCATAGCGTATGCTTCCAGACAACTTAAGAACCATGAGAAGAACTATCCAACTCATGACTTAGAATTGGCTGCAGTGGTGTTTGCACTCAAGATTTGGTGCCACTATTTATATGGAGCATATGTCGATGTATTCACAGACCACAAGAGCCTGCAATATGTATTTACCCAGAAATAACTTAACTTGAGGTAGAGGAGATGGCTTGAGTTTCGAGGACTATAACATGAGCATCCTCTACCATCTAGGTAAAGCTAATATGGTTGTTGATGCTCTTCGCAGGTTGTCTATGGGAAACACTACTCACGTGGAAGGAGAGAAGAAAGAGTTGGCCAAAGAGATGTATAGGCTAGCCCGACTGGGAGTTCAACTAGATGAATCTGGTGATGGGGAAATACTTGTGCATAATGGGTCTACATCATCTCTTGTGGTAGAGGTAAAGGAGAAGTAGCATTAAGATCCCATCTAACTATAATTGAATGAAGATGGACATAAATAGAAAGTAATGACATTCGTCAAAAGGGAGATGGGGTATTGAGATGCCAAAGTAGATTGTGTGTTCTAGATATTGATGGTATTAGAGAAAGGATCATGGATGAAGCCCATAACTCTAGATATTCTATCCATTCATGATCTACCAAGATGTACCACAACTTGAGAGAGGTTTATTAGTGGAGTGGGATGAAGAGAGACATTGCAAACTTTGTTTCTAAGTGCCCAAACTACCAACAAGTAAAAGTTGAGCACCAATGACCATGTGGAGTAACCTAGAATTTTGAAATTCCAAAATGGAAATGGGAGATAATCAATATGGATTTCATCACAAGATTATCGAGGTCTCGCAGATAGCATGATTCGATCTGGGTGATTGTTGATAGAATGACTAAGTCAACCCACTTCTTGGTGATAAAGACTACTAATATAGCAGAGGACTATGTCGATTGGACATCTGATGGATTTTCAGGTTGTATGGAGTTCCTTTGTCTATTATATCAGATAGGAGAGATCAATTCACTTCCCAATTCTGGAAGTCCTTTCAAAAAGGTTTGGGTTCAAAGGTGTACCTTAGTACTACTTTCCACCCTCAGACCGATGGTTAGGAAGAGGGTACAATATAGATCTTGAAAGATATATTGAGGGCCTGCATCATTGACTTTAAAGGTAATTGGGATGATCACTTTCCTCTTAATGAGTTTGCCTACAACAACTTTCATTCGAGCATCCAAATGGCTCCTTATGAGGCCTTCTATGAGAGGAGATATAGATCACCAATTGGATGGTTCGTGGTAGGTGAATCAGGGTTGATTGGACTAGACTTGGTACACCAAGCTATGGAGAAAGTAAATATCATCCAAGAGAGATTGAGAATGCATAGAGTTGCCAGAAGTCATACACTGATATCATGAGAAGGGACCTAGAGTTCAAAGTAAATGATTAGGTATACTTTAAAGTGTCACCCAAGAAGGGTGTAATGAGATTTGGGAAAAAAGGAAAGTTGAGTCCTCAATACATTGGTCCCTATCAAATTGTGAAGAGAGTGAGAAATATAGCTTATGAGTTGGAGCAACCACAAGAGCTAGCAACCATCCATTCGGTCTTTCACATTTCTATACTTATGAAGTATTTGGGAGATCCGTTCTTAGTTGTGTCTATAGAAAATATTAGAGTGAAGGATAGTTTGAGTTATGAAGAGATCCTGGTCCAAATCCTTGATCATCAAGTGCGTAAGTTGAGAACCAAAGAGGTTGTGTCTGTAAAAGTATTATGGAGAAGTCAATCTGTTAAAGAGGCCACATGGGAAGCTGAGAAAGATATGAAGGCTAGATTAACCCACCTATTCATGCCTCCTAATGATAAAATTAATGGTAATAATTCATTGTTATTCTCTAAGTTACTTTTCCATTGTTGAGTTGAGTTGTTATCTCTGAGTGGATGCCCCTCTTGAGCCTATGAGTATTTGAGTATGTATGTCTTTAATTATATCTATTCCTAATGATGATGTTAGAAATAGTCTTTCAATTCTGATCCTGATTTGAAGCTTATTTTTGGAATATGAGTATTTTAGTATTTGAGTTCTTGATGGTGTTCCTGCTTGATGGGTCTCAATTTGCTCATCATTCGAGGATGAATGATCTCAAAGGGGAGATACTGTCACATCTCATAACTATATTCTTACATGTACCAACATTTAAAGTCTCATTCTTATATATGAAAAGTGTATTAGGGTCATAAGAGACCTTTAGTACTTAGCCGAGTTCAAAACTTTCCTATAAATTGAGTTTCTAGTGCCCGATTATGAAAGGGTCAACATTAAATTACATTGCCTCTTAGCACATAGAGAATTACATGTCTCATGACCTACCAAATGAAATTTCTTTGAATTAGGTTTCGAACGCAATATTTTTTACCTTATTTGGAGTTCGAAGTCAAAAATTATGGTCGTTTTGCTAAAGACTACTAGAACAAAGTTGAAACTACGAAACCTACATACCAACCGTGGTTTGAGTTACAAAAACTCTTAAAAATCCATTTTGAGACCTGAAATTAATGGACTTACCTACAGGCTATAGATTGGGCTCGTGAAATCAATCCAGAAACCCCAACATTTGCCCAAAAGTTTATGAAAAGGTTCCTACGGGCCTTGGAAGTTTTAATGGGCCATAAGTAGTGGATGAATTTTGATAGTTTTTTAATGAAGGTTATTTTGGTCTTTTTCCACCCTTTAAAATCCTAAATTTGACATTTTTACGCATCAATAAGTCCCTAAACATATCAGTTCAACCTTTTTACGCTAAATCACATCCTCCAACTTAGAGCAAGGTTTCAAGGGAGAAAAGGCTAGGGTTTGAAGCAAAAACTTGAGAATTCTTCCAAGACTCAAATTTTTAGGTATGTAAGACTAACCAAAACATTAATTATGTTCTTTCATGTGCCCCATAACCCGAATTGATAGAGTTGTAAATGAATTAAGTCTCCCATGAATATTTCTTAAAGGTTTCTCTAAAATCCTAATATATTCCTATATAACATTGCATGAATTACTATTTTTATGTATTAAATGCTTGAATTAGGCAATTTTGCTACTTTACATGAACCCTAGCATGAATTCTTGTTATTTTTACATATTTCATTTAAATAGGTATGCATGAGTATAATTTGAGTCTAAAGAGTCTATAGAATCCCTAAATGCTTTAAATCTACTTTTATTTTCCTAAATTCTATGAGTTAGAATGATGCATGATTGATTCTTTATGAGTTAAGAGCTGGACCTTAAAAGAATGTAACCAAAGAGTTGATAGTTGATGTGATGAATTGAGTTGACAAATGTCTAATGGGACTAGTTGAACGAGTTAACCATAGGGTTGATATCTTATTAGAATGTTAAGTCTTGGAAGGAGTATTGAGCATCAAATTAAGTAAGAGTAAGTCCAACTCGAACTCAATAACTACATGGCCATCGTAGGAGAAGATTAAACTATAAAAATGGATATTTCCCTATTGTCCAAAAAGAGGACTTGATGTTATTATTGAGGATCAACTAATGGGATGTTCTTTACCGTAGCAAGGTATCGGATGGAGGTGGCAATGATATCGCTTCGTTGTATCATCACCAACTCATAGATGATGGTTGTCTATTAGAGAAACTCCCAAATAGGCCTTGATAGTACTCTGAGTAGATTGGATTAAATAGAATATGAGTCATTATTGTCTAAACTACATTCTTACTTTAGACTCTTGAATTGATGATTGAGTTCCCTACTCTTTGAGTTGAGCTATTTTGAGTGAATGTTATTCTTCCTTTATATGTTGTATTCTTCAATTTTACACACTCGTGCTGTAATGACCCGAAAGTTTTTGAAATTCTTGATGGTTGGTCTTGTATGGTGTTGGATTGGTCATGGTTGAATTTTGGTAGCCATGGGTTCATTTTAAGTGTCCAAATTTAAAATGGACCTTTTGGTGTCATAGAGAGGTCGTTTGGGCAGTGTACTTTGAGGAGTCATAAATTTTGGTACGGGATGAACGGTGTGGGATACTATATATCAAATTGAATCTCTTTGAGTTATCTTCGCAACACAACTGGTTTCACTCAATTTGGAGTTCGTATAAGAATGTTATGGCCAAAATAGTGAGACTGCCCGTAATTGGAAGGATGCTGGAAACAAGTTCTGGAAATGGTCTAAGGATAGGACCACGGCCTGTGTGAAGGTCCACGGTCCGTGTGGGGGTTCGTGGGAGGTTCCAGTGGGCTCCTGGTGGCCAGGACCCTGGCCATGGACCAAGGCAAACCTCACGGACCACCCCACGGTCCGTGAGACTCCACACGGGCCGTGGGAGGTCCCGTGAAGTGGAGCACTGTGTTGGCCAGATTGTGGTGCTGTACTCCGGGCCAAGTGTGGCTCCACGAAAAGTACACGATCTGTGTGAAGCCACATGGTCCGTGAGACCCCCCGTGAAGTGATCCAGAAATTTCTCGGAGATTTCGAGCTGAAGACGAGGCCAAGCAAGGCACACGGACAGGGACGGGCACGGGCACCTGGAGCCTTCCATGTGGCACTGTGTTTCAGGGGTTAGTCCATTTCATTAATGGTTAATTCATAATTTAATTAAATCCTATGACCCTTTTAGGCTTTCTAAGGTCTCCTAAACCCCCTAAACTTAACCCTAAACCCTTTTTATCCATTCTAACACTCTCCATTACACTTTGAAATTTCCTAAATTCTCTTAACCTCCATTGTTGAAAGCTTGAAGAATTTTGGGGAAGATCATCCTTGTTGTGAAATCCTTCAATTCTCTTGGTCAATTTCAAGGTATGTGAGTTTGATTCATGGATTCCCTTTTGTAACAACCCAAAAAGTTTCTAAATCTACTTATGGTTGGAATTCTATGATATACTACAAGCGATGGTTGATTTGTGGTGGCCACGGGTTGAGTTTAAGTGGCCGAATACAAATCGGGCTAGTTAGTGGCCTAGAGGGACAGTTTCGGCAGTGTACTGCAAACAATCATAACTTTTGACGTGGGATGAACCATGTGAGATATCACATATCAAATTGAATCTCTTATCGTTAGCTTTGCCACACAAGTGGTTTCACTCAATTCGAAGTTTGGATGAAGGAGATATGGCCCAAACAGTGAGACTGTCTGAAATTCAGAAGCCATTGGAGATAGGCTCAGAAAAGTGGCCAATGTCTTTGGCACGGATCGTGAAACTTTGCACGGTCCATCTAGTGCCTCATATGATGTTCCAGTGAGCTTGGGGTGGCCTGTAACCACCCCTAAGACAAGTCTAAGTCAAAGAGACCTTGGACGGTCCGTTTGACTCTTGACGGCACGTGCGCTGCCTCGTGAAGTGAGGCAGTAGCTAGGCCAAGGCTTGGCTGATGATTTTGGGTCTAATTATGGTTGGAATGTGGCTTACACGGCCAGTCACAAGTTGAACGAACCATTTATTAGTTCGTGAAGTATAACAGAAAGTCCTCCGAAAGTTTGCGCTGAAGAAATGACTAAGGGAGGTTGGACGGCCAAGTTGACGGCTCGTGTGACTGGTTGAAGACCCTGTAGCAGCCGTTTGGGTGCTGTGTACAGTTAAAAGCTCCATTTTATTAATGGTATTTTCGTGATTTAATATTCCCTTAAGCCCCTTTTTGGTCCCCTAAGGTATTCTAAACCCCTAAAACATTCCCTAAACCCTATTTCATCCTCTCAAACTCTCCTATGAACTCTCTCAAGATCTTAAGGATCTCTTGACCTCCATTGAAGCTAGCTTGTAGTATTTGGGGAAGAAGACTTGATTAGGTTTGATCTTGTGGACTATTTGCTTGAACTAAGGTATGTGGGACTTGATTCAAGGATCCACTTTCATCCTTGAAGATCCTAAGAACCTTAACCCTTTTAAATTGATTTTAAGCTTTCCAATTAGTTATGGGTTCTTC
>JBCEWC010008575.1:0-19795 GCA_038996855.1 Solanum aculeatissimum | reverse complement strand
AATCTACGTCTTTCTAACGATAGGATTATTTTACTCATTTATTTAAATTTCTTTTACTCAAATTATCTTTACATTTTCAAACAATTTTTTTTAGTTAGTCAAATTTTTCTAATCGTCGAATAACCGTGCATTAGCGGCCGTTTCAAGTACGTAAAACCTTTTTGAAATGGAAATTTGAACTCGAACTCGTTATTTGGAAATTTTAAAAGAATTTTTCTATTTAAATCTTTTTAAAATCGTTTTAACGGTTTTCTTGATTTTTTCCTTTAAAAAATATTAAGTGGCGACTCTTTTATTTTCTTAAAAATTGATTTTTTCTACAATTTAAGTCAATTTTTTAAAAATCGACTTTTTTCCCAATAAACAATTAATACCAGAAAAAATTTGTTCTTCGCCATTATCACGACTAGGACCACGACTAGAGTCGCAACTTTTCCCATGCCTTGCATGGTGGGCATACCCCTCATTCACTTCAGAAAGTGGTGTAGATTCGGTAGATCGATTCTCATGATTTTTCATTAACAAATCATTATTTTGTTCAATCACAAGAAGATGAGAAATTAGTTCATAATACTTCTTGAAATCTTTCTCTTGATATTGTAGTTGTAGCAACACATTCGAGGCATAAAAACTGGAGAACGTATTTTTCATCATAGCAATATCTAATCATTTCTCTACACAATTTCAATTGAGGAGTGATTCTGAACATAGTAGAATTATATTCATGAATAGACTTAAAGTCTTGTATCCTCAGATGCATCCAATCATATCTTGCTTTTGGATGTATGAACATCTTCAAGCGATTATATCTTTCTTTTTTGCTTTTCCAATCCACAAAATAAGTGGATCATTAACTGTGACATATTCAATTTTTAAAATTTCATCAAAATGATGCAATAATATCATAGCTTTAGCACAATCTTATTTTGATACTTATTTTTCATCTTTAATGATGTCTCCAAGATACCTAGAATCCCACACCCATGAAGGATAGTTCTTGTCCAAACTATGAAGGGCAATAAACTCAAGTTTCATAAGATTAGTCTTATCAATAAAGAAAGAATGAATGAATAAATAAATAAATAAATAATACTTTAGTCTTGAATCTTTAAGATGGTAGAGTCTCGTGCCGATAACGTGTTATAAAAGTATAAAGTAATAAGAAGAAGAAGAAGAAGAAAATAGGAAGAAGAGAGAAGACTTTTTATTCCTCTTGAAGAATATTCAGATGTATCTTATAATGAAGGAAAACCCCTTTATTTATAGGGGAAAACTGACTTGGTCCCTACGTTATGATTTCTAACTTTTCTCCAAAGGAACTTACATAATAGACAAAAAAATATTATGGAAGATAAATGGAGATGGGATGGAGGCTATGAAGATACTTGATGCGAAAATGAAGTGTATCATAGGATAGAGAGGACACAATCAATATAAAACTCCAATTGTTTTTTTTTTCTAATTTCACTATGAATCATTTTTCTCATTATTAAAAAAAATATTTTCCTAAAAAGAATATCATCAAAATATTTAACCAACTGAACATGATAAATCCTCCACATTAACACACCCATAGTTTCTTCTATTTACGCTTAATATATAATAATATATGGTTTGCTGTGAAATATGTCGATTGTAGACCAAATTCAATGATGGAGGCATGAATTTTAGCAAGGAGATTCAAAATATAAAGAAGTAACATTTAAAGTCATAAAAATTACAAAAAAATAAATGGTGCAAGGCACAACAAAAAAGCTTAATCTTAACCCGCGACAATCACTTAGTTTGCCTCCCCTCCCTCCTTTAATATTTTTTCTACTTTTTGCCCGAGCCCTTCTTAAATTTTTTTGTGTGTGTTTTTCTTTCCATTTTAATATTTTAGGCTTTTAATTTTTTTCCTTTCCAAATTAAGGCTCTTTTATTAATCATGTATTATCTTTAAAAATCATTTTTATACGATAAAGAGACTAATATTATTAATGAATTATGAATAAGAGAGAAAGAGAAGCAAATTAATATAAATATGTTTTCGTGCAAATATCAAATTAAACAACTATATAGGAAAAAACAAATCCCCTTGACCATTGATCCAAGCTTCCCAATTATCTGAAAGAGGTTGATTAAGGGGTTTATATACGTACATTAGGAATTTAATCTTATATATATATATTGTAATTTTTTTTATGAAAGGGAACCCCTCCCTCTCCCTTAGCTTCGCCCTTGACCAAATCAGCCTAGAGGTCTGTTGTAAATTGTTTTTTATTTAATTGTCATAATTTTCTTTTTAACTATCAAATGATATAAATTTTAATTAATATTAAAAAATATATTTAAAAAAAACTATTTTGATATAAAATATTATAATTTATAATATTTTTTATATAATTTTTAAAAATTAAAATTTTATATATTAGTCAAATTGTCTATCAAAAAATAGATATAAAAAAAAAGGAGTAACGTCAAGTGTTGGCTAAGATAGAGTTTTTGACCAAAATAAGCTATTATTAAAATCAATTTATCAAAATAATATGTTTTTTAAATATTTTACAAAACTAGTATAAATGTATTTCTCAGTAACATTTTAGGTTACATTTTATTTAACAGTGTTAACTTAACAAAACGTTACTGTGAGTAACGTTTTTAGCATAATACATATTTCACAGTAACGCTTTATAATACGTTACTCTGAAATACGTTTTAGACCTAAACTGTTACTCGCAATAACGTTTTTTAAGAATTTAATCACGGGCCGTTTAAGAAATATTAATATGAGTAACATTTTAGATGTAAAACGTATTTCAGAGTAACGTATTATAACACGTTACTGTGAAATACGTATTATGCTAAAAACGTTACTCACAGTAACGCTTCTTAAGTTAACACTGTTAAATAAAATGTAATCTAAAATGTTACTGAGAAATACGTTTATACTAGTTTTATAAAAAAATTAAAAAATGTATTATTTTGATAAATTGATTTTAATAATAACTTATTTTGATAAAAAGTTCGCTAAGATAGGAATGTTAAGGGGACTTTTGTTTGGAGAGCCACATACTTCGCTTGGTACGCTTCTTTATTGTACTGATTTTGGTTTTCCAATAGTCAGAATAGCATCATTATTATTTTTCAATTAATATATGTGACACTGTGAATTTGTACATAAAAACTACATAGTACAAATTAAAACATTTAATTAATATATATTTTAAAAAATTTAATTAATTTTTCAAATTTTAACTATATATTGCATAAATTGGGATGGAGGAAGTAGCATTTAGCCTACTAGATTAGAGCCTCTCGGTTATCACAAAATATAAAAGTGAAATAAAAAAGAAAGCGACACTGTTTAATGTTTGAAATTATATTCTGCATATATAAAAAATTTTACTCTGCGCATTTAGTTTTATTGAAAACTAATAAAAGAAATTCAGAAGTGAATTAATTTTTTTTAAAATTATGGGTGCATCACTAAAGAAAAAAGATGCAATAAATTTTTGCTCTTTTGGATAAATCATTCAGTATTCAACCTTTACAAATAAGGTTAGACTGAATTTTAGACGTGAAAACACATATTCACATGTAGCACAGTTCCTACCGACAAAAATAACTTGAGGTTTTCGTGAAAATAGGAGTTAAATATGTTCACAAGTAGTACGTTGAGTTGTATTTTTAACATTGACCTTTGGATTTTGTAGATTTGCATGGGTTGTTGAGGTTCCACATCTATAAAAAGATGCCAAAAGCCAGCATGTGCTGTGTCCCATGTGAAAGGGATGCTACAAAACACAAATGGAAGATTCCCTCCCCAATCACTCTTATTTTTATTTTACTTTATATAAGAAATAATATTCAATAAAAATGGTGATCAATTCATTTTTAATTGCTCAACTTTTTCATAGTCATTTCCGTTATCATTATTATTGTTATTCTTTTTGCTTTCCACTTCCCATAATCATTCATAGCAAGACCAAAAACACATACTAAGGTCTAAGGTAAATCAACAGGTAGTAATTATCAAAATTTGAAACTGGAGGATTAAGCTGTCACAGTAAGCTTGAGATCCATCCATGGTGTCATCCAAAATTATTACATGTGGCTAGTCAAATATACTTCGTCAAAAATTATATTGATTGTGTGTATAAAAAATTATGTAGAGAATTATTTTTTATCCATATATATTAAATTCTGAAAACTCTTAACGAAATTTCTAGTTTCGTCAATGGCGTGATCCCTTCCCGACTGCATCTTTTGTTAAACTTGGAATATATATATTTCCCTATCTGCTATAAAGTGTACACATGTGGAATCAAACTCAAATCAATTGCCAAGCTAATAACAGACTGATTGAAAGTGCTAACTATAATTCAGATTCAGGATTTGGGGTTTTCGAATGTCAAGTAGACTCATCATTAAATTAATTTCGGATCGAGTTATTCGTCTTGTTGGTATGAAATTATGAATAGTAATAAGATGCCAATTTATGTATTATACCAGATATAGGAGCATGTCCAACATGAATCCAATAGATGTTACTCCATTTGTTCTAATTTATCTGACACAAATGGAATTTTGAGAGTCAATTAATTTATTATATATTTCTTAAAAATATTTTAAGTTGTTAATTCTTGTGATTTATAAATTTTTTCGCATCATTTTCAAATAATGTATGTTAATTCCTCTATTATAATTTATGTAGCACATATATAATCAAGAGAGTCAATCAAATTTCTTATATAATGTTTAAATATTTTCAATTGTTAATTTTTGTGACTACTACTACTTTTTACATAATTTTTCAAATAATGTAATGTCATTCCATTTGTTTCAATTTATGTTGCACTAATACAATTTTGATAATCAATCAAATTTTTTAAATATATTTTAAAAAAATATTTAAGTTGTTAGTTATTATTATATATAGTATTTTTTTACATAATTTTTAAATATATAATAAACTATTTTAAGTTATTAATTATTGCGATCTATTATAATTTTCATAAAATTTTTAAATATATAATGTATTGTTAAGAGTTGTGTGCTTGTAGCCTCTTATTAGATATCAAAATATTTTAAGTTGATAATTATTGTGATTTATAATATCTTTTACATAATTTTCAAATGCACGATAAAATATGTAAGTTATCAAAATATTTTAAGTTGATAATTATTGTGATTTATAATATCTTTTACATAATTTTCAAATGCATGATAAAATATGTAAGTTGTTAATTATTTTAATTTATAACACTTGTAATGTAATTTTTCAATATATAACACATTATTAAAAAAAACAAGATAAATAAATTAAAACGGAGAAAATACTCAATTTTTTTTAGGGGGAGTCTATGTTTGGCTTGGAAGCACACAACTCAAACAGATATGCCATCCAAGAGTTGAGTGCTTCCTAACCTCTTATATATAAGAGTATACTACAAATTTCTTGTGTAGAGACTGATCTTAGGTGTATTTATGCATCTAATAGCCAACTTATCCTTATGTTTATCTAGGTTTGAAAGTGAATTCCATAATTTTTATAATGATTTCATAATTTTTATTGCATTATTGTCACAACCCAAAATCAGGGTGTGATGACACTCACCTAACGCACCAAGACGAGTCAGTCCAAAACCTAGATAAATCAACATAATAATAAAAGTGAAAGATAAACAATCTAATAAGATAGATAAGCATAGGAAATCAAAACTAAAACCTTCCCAGAACTGGTGTCACATGTACAGGCCTCCAAATACAGAATGCTCAAATGAAAATACAAGTCTCAATGTTTAGTCCCCAAATAGAACATAACATAAGAAAAAATCCTTGAAAGCTTGCCGAAGGTACAAGCAGCTACCTCACGAGTGATCTTGAAACTTGATCCTGAAAATCAGAAAGCTAGCAAGGGGGACCGGGCTCACAACCTACAAAAATATAGTAAGGGGTGAACACCAAACAACAGGGTACTCAGCAAAATAGAACTAATTAGCCGAACTACACATATGCACTCAGAAACGACCCAACACATATATTCAATAGTTACTCAAGTCAATGATATAATAAGTATACAGTCTCATAAGCAGTACATTTATAATATCAAAACAAGTATGATATAAGATGGAGTGGATTCCATGAGATGTAAATAACGCGATGCGACGTCAAATAATCGTGATGCATATTTGTCCTATGATACACATCCACTGCTTGTATTAGACCAGAACCCATGCGGGCTACGCAAAGACCATGTATTCGTGAACATTGGAGGCAATGACCTCGACCAATGCTCACCCGTCCGTAAATGACCTCGAAGCCAATTATATCGATTGACATATTCCCTCGGCTCGATGATAGAAACCTCGACTAACATCAACCGGTAGAGACCTCGGCCACTGCAATTATACCGATTGACATACGATCAAAACACTGCATTTATCAACTCCATAAATGCTGCAGGGGTATTAGTCAAACCAAAGGACATAACAAAAAACTCATAGTGTCCATACCTGGTCTGAAAGGCTATCTTGGGAATATCTGATGGCTGAATCCAAAGCTGATGATACCCAGAACTTAAGTCAATCTTAAAAAACAAAGCAGCTCCGTGAAGCTGATCAAATAAATTATCTATACAAGGAGACAAGTACTTATTCTTGATAGTCACCTTATTCAACTGTCTATAATCAATACACATTCTTATGGATCTATCCTTCTTCTTTACAAACAACACTGGGACACCCCAAGGTGAAACACTAGGGCGAATAAAGCCCTTGCTCAATAGATCTTGGAGTTGCTCTTTCAGCTTCTTCAACTCAATTAGAGCCATCCGATAAGGAGTGATAGAAATGGGCTTAGTGCCTGACTCAAGGTCAATGGCAAAATTAATATCCCAATCAGGAGGGTCTTCGGGTAGATTAGTAGGTAACATATTCGGAAACTCACAAACCACAGGAATAGACTCCATAGAAGGTGACTGAACAACAACATCACGAATAAAATCCAAGGAAGCCAAACACCCTCGATCAATCAACTTTTGGGACCTAATATAAAATATTACCTTACTAGGATAGGAACCCTTCGAACCCGTCCACTCAATCCTTGGTCTACCTGGCATGGTTAAGGTAACGGTCTTGGCATAACAATTAAGAATAACACGATATGGAGATAAGATAGATAATCCATATCCAAAATAACATCAAAATTTACCATATCCAGTATAATTATATCTACCCAAGTCTCATAGCCAGCCAAAGTAACAAGACAGGATCGGTACATCTGATCCACTACTAAGGGCTCAACTACTAGGGTCGAAACATGAACAGGCACAAACATGGAATCACAAGACAACTCAAATCTCAAGAAGAAATAATCAGACATATATGAATAAGCAAAGCCAGGATCAAATAACACAGATACAGGGCAATGGAAAATCAAAATAATACATGTGACCACAACATTAGAGGCCTCAACCTCAGGTCTACTTGGGAAAGCATAGTAATGGCCTCCCCGTCTCCCGCTTATAGAAGCTGCCCCTCTATCACCAGAATGGGTGGAAATATCTCCTACTCCTCTATTATTGGTACGTTCATTGCTATTAGTCTGACCTCTACACCAACCCCTAGTCTGCGGGGCTGAACCTCTGGCTGGTGGTGCCAAATCTCTGGTCGGTGCTATAGAGTATGAATGGTGGATCCCAAAAAATGTATGCATAGGGCACTGTCGAACCATATGATCAAGAGATCCACACCCGAAGTAAGATCTCGGGGTGGACACTGCTGCGATGGAGCAGGAGGGATACTGTAGCTACCCCGACCCATAGGCCTCTGCTAGGAACCATATAAACTCTGACATGAGCTATAAAAATTACGAAGGCCTCGTCCCCGCTCTTAAGTTGGTAAGGCTGCATGAACCCTGCGGTGATGAAATGAACCACCTCTTCTGGTCATACGTCTTCCCCCTAATGAGGCACCTAAGTACTGCCTTGATGTACGGACTTTTGGGGTCCCCAAACTCCTCTCTCTACATTAAATCCGCCTACTTGGTGTCACTAACCATCTACTAGAAAGAAGCCCCATCTCTAGATACCTAAAATATCGACTGCCTGATAAGAAAAATCAGCCCTCTCACAAACTGGTGAACTCTTTCCACCTCGATCGGAAGTATAGTTATAACATGTTGTGCTAGTTGACAGAAATGAATCTCATACTAAAAATCAGTCATGGTGCCCTGCCTCAAACTCTCAAACCTTAGACAGCTCTCCTTATAAAAACTCAAAGGAACAAATCAATCGTAGAAGGCATCAGAAAATGTCTCCCAAGTCATCTGAGGAGACCCAACTGGAAGAGATCCTGTATAAGTCCTCCACCACTCCTTAACTGGCCCACGGAGCTGGAGAATAACATATCTCATAACATACATCTCTACTAGTCCCATGACATCAAGTAGATCTCGATAAGTAGTCAAGAACTTGTGAGCATCCTCAGTCTTCCCATCCTAAAACTGAGATGGGTCCATCTTCTAGAATCTCTTATATCTTCGCCACTTCTCATTAGTGAAGGCAACTACTAGTGAATATCCATAATCGATGCTACTAGAGGCTGCTCTACATAAATCTACGCCACGAGGGCTTGTTGCTGATCTGGGCTGAACCCTAAGCCGAGTCTATGAAGTACCAGATGTGTCAGCTAGGCTAATTGCTTTCCCCAAAGTGTCAAGTACACCCAAAACTCTCAATAACATATCTTGAAGTAATGGTTCAACAACATAATCATGAGGAACCTACTCCTGTCTAGGATCTATGGCTTGCTCGGGGGAGATACCTCACTCAAAATCTCTCATCAGTGCAACTCCTCGGACCCGATCTCTAGCTCGTCCTCTGGAATGGATCCTACCCCTAGCTAGGGTCTCAATAGTAACATTAGGGGATGCATCCCCTTATCATGTAACCACAATAGCTATAGTCTTCGTCATCTGCCAAAAGGACACATAAACACTCAATATTCAAACAAAACCCGTGCACGAATTGATTAAAATGAAGCAGAAGAAAGTTTTCTAATAGTCTTCATAGCCTCTCAAGGATAAGTAATGGACATCTCTGTACCAATTCTCAAGACTCTACTAGACTGGGCTTGTACACATGTGAGACTAATAAATCTTGGGCTTTGATACCAAACTGCCACGACCCAAAATTAGGATGTGATGACACTCATCTAACCCACCAAGGAGAGTCAACTCAAAACCTAGATAATAGAACATAATAATAAAAGTGAAAGATAAATAATCTAATAAGATAGATAAGCATAGGAAATCAAAACTACAACCTTTCCAAAATTAGTGTCATATGTAGAAGCCTCTAAATATAGAATACTCAAATAAAAATACAAGTTCAATGTTTAGTCCCCAAATAGAACATAACATAAGATAAAATTCTAGAAGGCATGCTGAATGTACAAGCAACTACCTCACGAGTGATCCTGAAAATCAGAAAGCTAGTAAGGGGGACCAGACTCACAACTAACAAAAATGTAGCAAGGGATGAGCACCAAACAACAGGGTACTCAGTAAAATGGAACTAACCTAAAGTAAAACAATGAAAGACATAAGTACTCCTTAACTCCTAACCACATATCGCCAAACTACATGTCTGCACTCAGAAAAGTTCTAGCACAATATAATATATAATTCACAATATTATAGATATACTCATCGCCTGACATAATATCTTTATATATATATATATATATATATATATATATATATATCCAATAGTTACTTAAGTTAATGATATAATAAGTATACAGTCTCCTAAGCAATACATTCATAATATCAAAATAGGTATGATATGAGATAGAGTTGATGTCATGAGATGTAAATAATGCTATGCAATGTCAAATAATCGTGATGCATGTTTGTCCTACGATACACATCCACCGATTGCACCAAACTGAAACCCATGGGGGCTATGTAAGGACCATGTATCCGTGAACATTACCGATAATGACCTCGACTAATGCTCACCCATTCAGAAATGAGCTCTAACCCAATATTAACTGGCATATTACCTCATCTCACTGGCAGAAGTCGCGATCATAGCCATCATAAATATCAAATGCACAGATAATAGTGAATGCAATGTGCATGATCTTAATTATATTACAGTGTCAACATCATAATAATTTCAATGTTATCATAGTATCAATATCATCAATGCCTCAATATCATATCAGCCTCAATATCAATCGTTTCATAATAAAAGAGTCATCTCAACATCAATATCAAATGATTCATAAGATCACATATATTACGAATCCACAACTAATTCACAAGTCAAGAAATTACTATATGAACAATTATTCAAACTGAAATCCCATGATCAAAGCCTATAATGATAGAATTCTACCTCAAGATACTCAATTCTATACACATAGGAGCATAAAAGGTTCAATCATACTTAACAAAAGGATAAAAGTCCACGTGTCTTAGATAAAACCTTCCCCTTTCTAAGATACTCCAAATCACCAACATCTATTCAAATATGGCATCACAATAACATAACGAATCAACTGACACTAAAATCAATCAATCAATCTCATGCCCAAAAAAGTAGTTAGAATCTGAAAATTAATACATGAAAATGCTCTCTAAGTAATAAGGAGTTAAACGGTGAAAACCGTTTTGAAAACAGAGTTAAAATAAGATAGAAATCATCATATTAAAGTTAGAAATCAAAGTCCAAAAAATTCCTAATTTCTCCCATGAAAATCCCAGAATTACAAGTTAAAAATACAATTTAATCGATGGAAATTAAGGAATTAGGTTAGAAAATAGTTACTCAATCGATTTGCCTTGAAAACCCTTAAAATATTTCTTAAAAATAGAGCTTGGATTATTAAAAATGGAGAAAATGAGTTAAAACCCATCATTAAAAAAAAACACTTCTCAGACAACTAATTGTGCTCTGTATTTCGCGAACGTGGATGCCAGGAGGGTGCAGTGCTCCGTGAACGTGGAGAACCTTCCGCGAATGCAAAGGGTCACGTGCCCGTGCTCCGCAACATGCGGATTGCACCTCCGCGAACGCAGAGGACTGGGCGAGTGTACTCTGCCTAAGTGGACCCACATCTGCTAACGCGGAGAACAAAAGTGATCTGCACCATAACTGTTCACACCAATAATTTTTTAGCACAGGACAATCACGAATATGACACTCAAGATTCGTTTAGAACCCCGTGAATACAAACCAAACATGGAACCTTACTAGAAACAACATTCCGGACTCAATGGAACTGTTAGAATTTGAATTCGAGTCCTCCTTAGCCTGAAACTCGAGAAAGATCGTTTAAACTATTTTAGGACTTAAAAACTCAAAATAATCTCAAAATCTCTAAAAATTATAACGAAGCTATTTCTAGCATTAGTTTCATCACTCGAAACCATTAAAACTGATAAAATTTTGTTTTGAACTTCCGAACTCCGAATGTTGACAAAGTCAAACCTATGATAAAAAATTAACTAAAAATGTAACTTTGTGTCCAAGATATTTATTTTAGCTCTGAATTCAGTTTTGCAAGTTCTCCTCGACCAGATTTGGCATTTCAGAACTGATGGAATCGATAAAATCAAATTTCGACACTCGAAACTCAAAATGACCTCAAAACTTAAAATTTCCAACTTTAAGCCTTTAAAATTTATTCTTTATCAAAACTCCAGTTTTACAATATTTTCAAGATCCGACTTTTAGACTCAACCAATAATGATCCAAGATAACTTTTGAGAAGAGCAAAATGATAATTTGGACAAAAATACCAAAAATGACCTTCGAGGTCATTACAATTATAGCATTAATTGTTTGTTTTTATGCTAACCAATATGATTAGTTGCTTGTAGGACTAAAAGTGCAAGAAAAGACTTTAAAAATTTGCATCAAGCTACATGATGGAAAACAGGAGCTAGTAAGTAATGTTGGAGAGCAAAAATGTCAGAATTGAATCAGAGGGAATCTATAAGGCCCCACATATTGAAAAGTATGAAAAGTGCAGAAGGAAGAAAATTTACAGGACAAGAGTACGAGCTCAATCTACGGCTCATGATTTATTTCATGAGTTGTAGACTAGACTCATAGTATGGGGGTACAAATTGAGAATTTTACCAAGTGTAAGTGGAGTTTATAAGTTGGGATTATGGAAATTTTACCTTTTTTGGATCAACTTAATCAATGGTGAGGTAATGGAAGAGAATTCTCCAACACATCTTCTATAGTGATCGGTCAAACTCTAAAAGCTCCTAATGTCGGAAGGAGATAATGGTCTAGGTCAATTCTTTATCGCCTCCGTCTCCTTTGGATCAATCGTAATACCATCACCTGAAATATGTGGCCAAGAAAATCCACCTCCCTCAACCAAAATTCCCACTTACTAAATTAAGCAAAATGTTACTTATCTCTCAATATTTACAACACAATCTGTAAGTGATCCTCATGCTCCTTCACATTCCGCAAGTAGATCAATATATCATCTATAAAGACAATCATGAACATGTTCAAATATGACTTGAAAACCTTGTTCATCAAGTCCATGAAAGCTGCAGGAGAATTTATTAGTCCAAATGACATAATAAAAAATTCAAAATGACCATACTAAGTTCTAAATGTCATCTTTGGAATGTCACCCTCTTTTACCCTCAATTGGTAATAGGCGGACCAAAGATAAATTTTTGAAGAAGTAGCTTGCACCTTGAAGTTGATTAAATAGGTCATCAATCCTCAGAATTAGATATTTATTTTTTATGGTGAGTTTGTTTAATTGACGATAATCCACACACATTCGAAGTGAATCATCCTTCTTCATTACAAACAATATAGGAGCACCCTATGGTGACGCAGTCGGTCTTATGAACTCTTTGTCAAGCAAATCCCTCAATTATTTATTTTACTCTTTCAACTTCGTCGAAACCATTCGATAAGGAGGTATGCAGATGGGTTGAGTATCAAGTAAAATATCAATGTCAAAGTTCATTTTCCGTTCAATAGGAATGCCAGACAAGTCATTGAGAAAAATATCAAGAAATTCATTAACAACATGGACCGAATCAAGAGTAGAAATTTCAGAATTAACATCCCTAACCTAGACAATAGAGATTAGAAAGACTGACAATAAAGACCTAAATCAAAGTCAAAACGCTCTTCCTTTGCAAAAGAATGAGTTTTTTCTAACATAAAATGACTTCAAAATAGTGCGAAACACCATGAATAATAGAAATCATCACATCCTGCGACATGTGTTATAAAACATAGTGATAATTACACCATTTTAAAGGAGGATTAAAACACTAAACATGCAAAGAAGCCTATCAAAATATAATTTTACAATTGAAAATGTAACTATTTATATTATTACAATTATACTCTATGAAGTGTCATATCTTGAAATGTCTTTATAATAGTATTATTAGAAATACTATCAAGTACATCTTTTCTAAATAATGCATCAAACAACCATAAAAAAGTCATCACTTATTTTGACTCCACAAGTCATTCTTAATAAACTTCATTATCAAAAAAACTCTTTCAACAGATGCAGCGATAACTTGTAGAAGTAAAGCAAGTTTCACTAACAAGAATACTAGAGGATAATTTGAATTCTTTTTGGTCTAAACTAATCTTTTGAAGATATCACAACCCATTTAGGTTAGGGAATCTTTTATCTTCATCATAAACATAAATAATATAACTTGTATGGAAAGAGTAAGATCTCCTATGGTCAAAGAAGATGCCTTGCCAAGTTAAAGGACATTACATCAATTGATCCAATAAAGATTTCACTTTCGGAACAAGAGAGGCATGATTTCTATCCTACATTGGATATGTAGTTCATGGGTTTAAGTTTTTTCGGCTCTTACCCAAATCAATGCAAATACTTCTCCCTAAATATGTGCTCATATCTATTAACATTCAAATCATCTCATCAAGTCTCAATGGACCTTTTCATCAATTCAATTCCATCTCAATACTTCATGCTCTTTCATTTAAAATATGCTTTAAAAATCATTCAATCTCATTAAAACACCTTTCTCAAAATACAATTTTTTGATCTCAATAAAATACATATATATAATATTAGCAAAAGTCACTCTTTTCATCAATGCATAAAAAATTATCATCTTCATTCAAAAACATGCATAACCTTGATTTAAAATAATACTTTGTTTAATGCATGAAAATCATGAATCTCAACATCAAATAATACATGGAAAGTCATGATCAACTCAACTAGAGTTCATGGGAAAGTAACCATGAACAACAATTTCAATAATAAAATAATAAAAACTTTTGATACATGATTATATAAAGCTCAATAGAAGAAGAATTAACTCAATTGGAATTCAAAAACTAGATTTTTACTCAATTTAATGTTCATTTAAAATAGAAATTTAGACGTGGGGCACGTAGACAAATTCAATCTAATGCTATGATAGCCTTACATACCTAGAAATGAAACTTTACTCGAAACGTGAAGAATTTTGATGAAATGCTTGATCCGTAGCTTTTCTTTTCTCCAATATTGCTCTCCAGGAATTCTAAGTATTTATGAGAAAAAAGACCTTCAGGTGTTTAGAAGAGGTTTAAAATAATCCCAAAACTTCTAGGATTTAATTAGAAAAGAACCGAAATAGACAAAAATAACTCTCATTAAAATTGACGGACTAAAACACAAGACCTGCTATATGGATCGTGGTCTAGTCTATGGGCCGTAAAAGACTTTTAATGGAATGTTTAGACTTTTCAAGGCTAGGGCCACGACCAAGCATCTATGAGTCGTAGACCCGTTCATGAGTCGTACAACCCAGTCATGGTATTACGCTCAAGTTTTGACTTTTTGGGACATGAGCCCATGTCCACCTTTTATGAGTCTGTTCTGTCAAATTGTGATTTAGATTCAGACACTATAATTTTTGAATCAAAATCTACAAAATCTAAATTATGAGTCGTAGACCTTGTCGGTAGAACTCCATTGACTTAGACACTAGCCTGGACTAAGAGGCCTTGCCTACGACTCGTAGATTGAGCATTGGTCTACTACTGTTGGGTTGGATCTACGAGATCCCTCCTACGGCTCGTAGATTTATCTATGGAGCATAGATTGGGCTTGTAAATCTCATTCTTCAGCAAAGTTATAATAAATTTCTCAAATTTTTAGAGTTCCTAAGTTACGATGTGTTACAGTTTGATTGCATCATTCACATATTCAACATTGTCAGTAATCTTCTTAGTTAAGGAGTTCAAAATTCATGATGTGGCCATATTAGCACAACTCTTCCATTGTAGAAAGTTTGGAGAATCTACAATTGACTTTTTATACTCGTTATTTATGAATCCAAGTTTATTTTTCATTGACAGAGACCATAGTATGCCTCTTCTCCAAGATCTATATGTAGCTCCATTGCAAGAAGTTGAAATAAGCATTGCACTTGGATTATCTGACAAATGCATACCAGCCTAATATCAACTTACAAACTAGTTGCTAAGCTAATAACAAGTTTGTGAAAGTACTATACTAAATCCCACACATACTACAAATACAATATAGTGATACATTTTTAATATAAATACGTCTCAATAATAATTAATATATGCATGTATAACCAGTTTAAGTACTATTTTTCTGTAAAAATAATCTCGTACTTAATTTATTTTATTTTATTTATTAATGATACTCCAATTATGCGATTATCACTTCTTTTTCTTTCGGGAAATTTTTATCACTATCTTATATATAACATAAAAAAAGAATTATACGATACATTTGCTTCAAATTACTGTGATGATTCATTCATAATATTACAATATATTATAATAACATTTTAGAGTATATTTGACACTTCAAAAACAGCAAGTGTAAGAAATGAGTAAATGATGTAGAAGATTATTTTCTTCAATAGGTTTTCAATAGAATTTTTATTTTTATCCCAAATTTTAGTCCATATGGTCCTATTCAGTGGGATCACCAAAAAATGTACAAATTTTAAAGATTTTTAGTTTTAACTATTAGAAAACTCAAAATAAAAATAATGGTATGCGTACCTTATTACTTACAGCGAAATATATTGAATTTGCTATCAACTCGAAACAACCCAAACGATCAACATTCTCTTACAGCTTGTTTGGATGGTGGTTTTTGATGGTATGTTATGATATGGTTAGTAAGAGAATCACGTTTGTTTTGATTGTTTCATTAATTATGTAGTATGATATGATTTTGTTTCATGGTTCTATAACCATGAAAATCCTTACTTTTTGAAACCACCAATTTGGTGGTATCCCATGGTTCTCTTATTTTTTTTCCAATTATACCCTTACTTAAATTTAAATAATTCTAATTTATCCTTTATTATTTATTAAACTTTACTCTAATATATGTACTACTTTTGTATTACTTATTTTCCTCCGTATCAACTTTTGAAACTTCTTTTCCGACTCCCATCTTTTCTTTCACGTTTTAGTCTATTTTTTAGGTTCGTTTTTTTAAAAGTTCTTACTTTTTTTATTTTCTTGTGTTATTTGTTTGGATTGGAAATATATTAGCTTGTATGTTTTCTTACTTGATTCTGTGTATTAATTTTTTTTTAAAAATTATTTAAAAATATTGATAAATTTAATATTCATAATAATTAAGGACATTTTTGTAAATTTTTAAGTTACGATATAGTACCATACATTCAAATCAAACAACAAATTATCATTAAACAGTAGCAATCCATACAGTCTATCCAAACATTGTACAATACAGTACTGTATAATACCATACCATACAATACCATACATTATGAAACCATACAAACCACCATCCAAACAAGCTGTTAAGAAAATGGAGTGCAATTATCACAAACTAAATACATTTTTAGTATATATTGATTGAATTCCAAAAATAAGGATCCATTTCCTTGTTTCTGATTGTTTTTCCTTTTTATTCTCTATATTCACTGTCCTCAAAAATAAAAGACATCTCATTTTATTAGGAGAGGTTGAGCATTTATTATCTAACTATGTCCTCTCATTTTAAAAAGAAAGATTTCAACATTTATATTATGATTTCCCTCTCCTTTTATAGAAAAGATTGAGCAATTATAAAATAATTGTTTCTCCTTTTTTGTAAAAATAATAATAATCAGAATTATCCTTCATATATGGATCGAGTAAGATTGGATCAGGTCAAATCGGTTTGCATTAGCGACCCATGATCTCAGAAAAACTTACATTTCCCACTTCACACATAGTGGATAAGATCAAGCCAATATTACATCAACTCGACACATAATTCATACGATAAATAGTTCATGCGACATGTGAGCATCAAGACTTACCTTCAAGATTTTACAAATCCTATATAAGAATTCAATCACATGTGGAAAAAATTAACATTTAATATGAGGATACCTAATATTCCAAACTTTACTACTTCAATAGTTATTATTCGATCATCTATCCTGCTAAAGAGGTGCACTTGAGTTTAAATTTAACTTTATATACCAAATTATATGGCTAGTACAATAGCTGACTTGTGTAAACAAGTCTGATAATTTTAATTTAATCATCTTTCCTTTCTACTCAAATCTATTTGTTTCCAATTTATGTTTTCCTAGACATGCACTGCACTACCGAGTCATTCACGACTATTAGTTACATATTAAATTAGCAACATTGATTGAAATTTCAAGAAATAATGTAACAACCCATCTTGAGATGAGAAGTCCCACAGTGGCAAAACACAAGAGAGATGTTGGGTATGTAAGTAAACATGCCTTACCTACTAGTGATGCATTTTAAAGCCATGTGGGCCTAGAACCAAATGTCACGGCTCGTTCCAGGTCATGATGGCGCCTGCTAGCTCCCACCTACAGGCAAGCTAAATCCCAACCTAAGGGTACCTGTCCTAGCATCTAGTCAAGCCCAGAATAACACAATAATAACATAATAACAAAATCTACCCAGAACCTAGAACTTAACTGTACATAATCACAGTAACTGAAAGGATACACATAGCCAAAAAGATAATATAATATATATATATATATATATATAAACCGAGAGTGCTCCTACAAAAATACGTAGCACTACTATATATGGCTAGAGTTCGACAACAAAAAATGGCCATCAAAAGAAGGAGACTGTGATGAAACCAAAGCTATCAATACTTATAAAAAAAGTCTCTTGCACTCCCAGATCCCCAGAAATTAGCGCCCCCGACTGGTACCTGGACCTGCACCATGGGAAGATGCAAAAATAGGGGTGAGTACTAGAATAAGGCACCCAGTAGGCATAATCTACGCACTGAGTGAAACAAATGTATAAGGAAGCTCAAATGTATCTAAAAGAAGTAGACCTATCAGATCACCCAATAACATCAACTGAACCAATCACGACAAGGTGAAAGCACACCATTTGACGAAACTAAGTCAACCCGTATCACAATTGTCACCGAACCAGAAGTACAATGTTGTACACAGGTGTAAGGCCCTACTATCTATACATGTACGCTACCCGGACCCTCATACGTCAGAGAGGTACACCCACACACAATATAGCTGATAAATAATCATTAAAACCCCACAAAACCACCTCAGAGCCCATCTCTCCACATCATAAGATTAAGGGTCAGCTGTACGTGGATATAAGGCCCTAATGTCTAAGCCTAAATGCCCCCTGAGCCCCCATAAGCCCAGAGAGTACACTCACACACAATCAGGGTGTGAAAAGGTGAGTGGATCCATAGGTAACGATCGAGCACTCGACCCCCAATATCACAACAATAACTAGGTCCTCGACCCATCTAGAAATGGTATCACATAGGGACTCGAACCCCTAATATCACCCGAGGACTCTAACCCTTAGGTCTTTCAACTTGGCCTCTGGTCGGGCAGTCAACCAGGGCTAAGTGGTCTGACCATAAATATAATGGGGGGATGTATCCCTCATAGGAGAAAGAATCCCTTAGCATAATCAGTAGTATTTCAACATTAGAGTATCAATCACGAGGCCTCACCCCATAAAGAATCAATCACAGGGCCTCGCCTCACAGATAATCAATCACAGAGTCCTAAACCCAAAATAATAGCAAGTGCTTGGACCTCTTTAGAAATTGACACCCCGGTCTTAGACACTCGATCATGACCACTAGAGAATGGGACCACGGGGCATGTCACTCAAGGTCTCAAACACTCGGACATGGCCACCGGAGACTTAAACTACAGGTTGTGTCATCTAGGTCTCAGAGCATAGCATTAGAAAATCTCCCTCTCTCTTGTTTAATCGGATTTGGATTTCCCAATAATCTCATCTCTCTTAAGTCATAATAAACAAATCATTTTCAGGATATGCCAAGAACTCAGAGCATCAACTAACATCAGCATAACAGTGCATAGACCTTAATAATCAGAATAGAATCGGGCCAATAGGAAACCATGCTATAATCTATCCCACCACAGGTAAGGGAATAAAAGTGTAGTAATAACAGGGATATCATAAATGCCCCCGACAGATAGGCCTAACTGAACTCGATGTCGCTCAACCCATACCTCTACTCAGAGGTTAAAGCAGTTGTAATCAAGTATTTAACCTAACAATGGTTAAGATCGTTCCCTCGAGGAATATGATAGACTCCAGAGTAGCGCAACTTGTAAATTGAATCGATTAACCCTATTATCTCCTAAAAAATAGGAAATTAAACATAAAGAGGGGGGGGGGGTTTACAATTGAAAGTAAACTCTAAACTAAAATGCAAATGTTTGTAATCAACAGAAAAGCGAACTGGGG
>JBCEWC010008574.1:0-19797 GCA_038996855.1 Solanum aculeatissimum | reverse complement strand
ATTAAGTTTGAATTCCATTACCCATGATCTTGACATTCATTCATGACATGTGCATGTGATTTTGTTCCTATGGAACCTATGATGGAAACTCTTGATTGAAACTCATGTTCATGTAATGTTTATGACTTGTGATCACAATGTCCCAAGCCATGGCTCTTTGAGCATAATGGGTGCTTTGCACCACCATGTTATGATGCTTACTTGCAAGCCCATGTAGATGAGCTACTCCCTTGAATTGACATGGAATGTTCACAAAATGTTTTCTTGAAACTCATGAGTCCTATGGCCTAACCATGTACATGTTTCTTGACAAATGTTTTGACATGATTGATGATGCATGATTTCCAAAGGATATTGTCTCTTATTTTACATGAAGCTTGTATATGTATATGTATGTATTCTCGGGGGATGAGACTTAGCACCGAGGGAGTAGGTGACAAAATAGTGCACTTAGAGGCCCCACCTATTCCGTCAAACCGTGTGCCACCATGGGTGAGCCTAAAAGCTTGTCGAGGCCCCGCTCATCTATGTAGAGGCATGTTTGGAAAAATCATTACTCTAGTACTTTTTGGCTTGTATGTTCGATCCTTTCTATATATATGATGATATTTAGCATGTCTCATGATTTTGTTCTCATGTATGATAATGGCTTGATGTTATGTATGATGTATGACTATGTGATATAAGCAAGCATGCCTATCCCTTTCCCGTATTATCCCCATAGCTTGAGTCCCAAGTCCCTATATCCCTAGAGCCTAAGTGCTATATGCTTTAGCTTCTGCACTTCCGAATCGATGATGAGTGTAATGATGCTATGATGGCTTGATCGAGGGTCTTCGGGTCCTCTTTCGCGATGTCACATCTAGGCCCCCTATCCGGGTTGTGATAAGGCCATAGTTGGCTCTTCTGAAATATCACCTTCATCCTAGTGGAGGTGATTACAAGCAACATAGCCTGCCTATAAAGTCAATTTGATACTAAATATGATGGATCGATGTGGTTTTGATTGATTCCCATATTCCCTATCCTTTCTCCCTTGCTTGATCAATCCTTGCCTTATTTTCATTTTCTTATTAGGGGTAGTTGTTAGCTTATCTCTCCCCGTATTTAGTTAGAATTCTTGCTTAGTATTCACTTATCTAATCAAAATCTAGCAGCCATAGGTCCTTTGTCTACACTTAGTTACCGACATATTATTCCCTGTGGGATTCAACCTTGACCTCTAAAGTTGGGTTATTATGCTGATGACGACCGCCCCTACTTCCTTTGAGTAGCTGGGTTGAGCGACATAAAAAAATGGCACTGTTGCCAGCGAATAATAGGCGTATTGAGTTGATTTAGGACTTGAAGTTTACTCTCTTTTGTTTGATTTGTGAGTTCTTCTTTTTGTTTCTTTGTTTTTTCTTTTGTTTTATGGCTAATTGTAATGAATTCTCACTTGTTGGTTATGATCCCTTTCTTTATCTTCTTCGATATGAAGAACTTTGTGGTGAGCAAATTGGTGTTAGAAATGTTAATAAAGAAAGGAGTGTTGTGAGAGAAAGTTGGCTCATGAACCTATTTCTTAAATTTGTCAATGAAGCGGCCCAAAGAAGCCAATTGTGCCATATAAAGGATTAGTTCCAACAATTTCTCCTTAGCTGATGCTTTGAGTTAGTCAACTTTGGATGGGACATTGATAATCTAGAGTCCAACTTAAGAGAGAGCATTGAAGTAAGTGAGTCTCCTTATCCCATCATCGATAACTATGAGTTAGAGTATCAGGGAGAAGATATGACACTTATTAGGGAAGAAATATTGGGTGAATGCATTCCATCAAGACCACCAATCATCCAAGAAGCTAAAATTGAGGAAATGATACTAAAGTTGCAAGAAAAAACCATGGAAATCACTAATAGAAACTTTAATTCATTTGAAGTTGAGAGTGTCTCCTGCTTGGGGGCCATGAAAAATGAAGTTCAACACGAAAGAGGTCCCCCGATACTCTCATGCCTATCCATAGAGCGTAACTAAAAACTTGATATCAAGTTGGGTAGGAAATTTAAGTCCTTAAAGTGGAGAGATCGATGGAAAATGTTGATGATTTCCAAGTATCCCCATGTGCTCAACTGGAAGGTTATCTTGAAGTTGGGGAGAAGATTCATCACCTCAAAGTAGAAACACAAAATGGGTGATGAATTAATTTTGTTCATATTTTAATTTCTTGAATAAATTCTTGCATTTTTAAATTTTTAGAGTAGCTTCTTAATTTATTTTTGCTAATCCTCACATGTTTCAAGTCTTTGGTAGTTGTTTTGCGTAGGTTTGGAAGTGTCAAGTATATTGGAGTTGAAGAATTAGGTGGAGAGACCATCAAAAATGGTTAAAGGATGCATCTGGGCCATTTTGACCGCACTTTGGGCCGTAGGTATCGCCTATTGCACATGGGAGGATCACCAAAATGGGCTTGGGACTACCCAAAGTTGCAAAAACTTTTTCTAGGTGTGGCACTCACTTAATGTCTGCAAAGGTGGTCTCATGTCCGCAAATGCAGAGAGCACAAAAGGCAATGGGGTATGATCGCGCCTAATTGTCCACGAAGAAATAATACGGATGGGTGCAGTTAAGTGAAAATACAAGTCACTTGTGACTTTGTATTATACTTTCATAAAAAGAAGAACACAGGCAAAGGAATCAAATCAAGTGTGAGGTAACCAAATCTTCAATACTTTCTCCCTTACACATCATTAAGAACACTTCAAGGTTCACTCTTCTTCATCCTTTTGGTTATCCGCTCAAAGGTATGTCACTCCACTTCATGTCTACTCTCATTCATCAATGTCAATCTGTGAAACCATGAAATTTCATGACAATGGTAATGCTTCTTAGCTAGAATTCTCTTGACATGGTTGTGGAGTTTTAACACCAAGATATTCTTGTCCATTCTTACTTTTTTGGGACATATTTTTGCTACTATGGTGCTGCACCTCTGGGTGTTTTAAGAGATGATTTCTAAGCTTAATTGTTGAAAAGTAAAGTGGACTTTTATGTTAAATTATTAACTGCTGCTTGGGTAGTGATTGTATGTTATTGGGGGATAGATTTGGGGCGGGGGGGGGGGGGGGAGGTGATCTTTTTCAAAATAATACTTTGAATGTGTGCATATAATGTGTTGGATGAAATGCCTCTGGATATTTGGAAATTACTACTGGTGATACTTGGCCTTTATGAACGTGAACATTAGTCCGCGAATGTGGAGTTCTTGAAGTTCTTTTTTCCTCACAAATGCAAAGTACTCTCCACGAATGCAAAAGACTAGAATTCTTTGAACTCCGTGAACGAGCCTCTTTGGCCACAAACACGAAGTACAAGTAGTCACTGTACCTAAAATAACATCTCTTCACTAAGCGATTCAAACTCTTTCCAATTGACTTTCTTGATCTAAATGCTTCCTAATTCATGATTTAAAATGTATATAAGATGTTTTTGTTGTGTAGTTTTGATTGTATGTCTAATTGGTTGTGAATAAGTTGTAACAACATACTTCATGAGAATAAAATACTTCCAGAGGTGAGAGAAGAAGACTAAAGCTTCAACTTTTATGTGCCTTATCAAGGAATCGAATAAAGCCAACCACACCACAGTAGCTAAATCCTATGCTAAGATCTCAGAGAGTAACCATGGAGAAGGAATTCCCTTGTCGGGCTTTTACATATTATGTTTGGGTTTAGCTATTTTAGTAGACTTGGTAGCTTCATATTTTTCTTTTTTGATGGTGTGTGTAATTGATGATTCCTGATGATGGATTGAGTGACAACATTCTTAAGAGAAAATCATCAATTGCTTATGTGAGTGCGTGAGTAGAATATGGTCTTTAGTGAAGTCTGAGTAGCCATTGACTTTTTTTGGAGCTATACTTTGGGTCTGTGACTTGTTTGGTAACAATATATTTAGTTAAGTGTTGTGGATTGTGAAAAGGGCATACCCCTCCTATATTTGAAAATCAAATAGTTTTGGGATGAGTTTTGAGACAACACTTTGACTCTTTTTGTTACTCTTACTTGCTAGATGGATATATTTTGAAAAAAGAGTCCCTTGGGCTTGATTTGAGAGTGATATTGATCCTGTTAAGCTTGATTTTCATGCCATTTTATGGTGAGTTCCTGTTTTGTTCCTTTTGTTTACTTGTTTCACCTAGAACTTGCTCATGTAATCTTGCAATGTTGGCTTTGATTGATTTTGGTTGGAAAAATGATCTTAGGCATTCTTTGATTTGAATTGAGTCCACTTAGCCTAAATAGCCACCAAAATCATTAATGTTATCTCTAGTGTCACTTTTGAGCCTAAACCTTTCTATTGATAACCTAAATTACAAGCCTTGATCCTTTTGAAATAATATCCCTCTTTTGAATCCTTGTCCCTCCTTAAGCTTTATGTGATTATGAAAATTGAGGCCTTAAGCCTAATATTGGGGGTGATATGGGAAGACAAGGGAGGGTGTCCACCACTTGGAGGCTTGTCAAAAGAAAATAAGAAGAAAAGAATGAAAGGAGGAATGAAAAGAAAAGAAAAAGAGTTCTTTCAAAATGAAAAGAAAATGAAGAAAAAGTAATTGAATGAAAAGAATCCTCCAAAATATTGAAAATGGTTGCAAGTAGGGCACCTAAGTTGGAAAAGAAGGGTTAAATGTGCATTGGTGAGAAATGTGAAAAGAAAAGTGGCAAAGTTGAAAAGAGATGAATGTTGTATGTAAATTTTAAGGAGGGTTAGTCATTATTTCCCAAAATTGTATTCTACCCTACCCCTAAGCCTACATTAAAATCCTAAAAGCCCTTTGAGATTTCCAACAGAATGAAATTGAGACAATGTTGATTAAAAGTAGGGGCAAGCCTATGGTATGGAATTTGTGTGCACAAAATGTTCTTTTATTGAATATGACTGTTTTAGTCCTTGTCCCTTATTCATTGTATATACTTGTGTGTTTTGGGGACTTTATTTCTTTTTGTGAGGACATGCAAATTGACATGGATTGGTAATATTGATGCTTTTCAAGGTTGAGTCAAGTGGAACTTGTTAGTAGACTAGGAGTTTGAGTCATTTCTTGATAAGTTGTGTTGTCACTTGAGCATCCCTAGGAATTGATTTTGAATTGTGAAAATGTGCTTTGAAGCTAGGGGGTTATTTGGTAGACATTCACATGCCTGTGCTAATTGTTGGTACCAAACATAGCCATGATCTAGTTATGAAGTGAGTTGGGGTTATGTACTTTAATTGCTAGCCTCTCGGGTTTAATTTTGTTTTTCTTGAGGACAAGAAAAGTCTTAAGTTGGGGGTGTTTATGAGTGTATAGATTACACTCATTTCTTACTCTTTTCTTATGATTTTGTGTTGTTAATCTCAAAACTTGAGGCTAATTATGTTTTGGGTGGTGTATATTTTAGGTACACATGGTGTAAATAGAGTTATGCTGAGAAGAATTGAGCATGGAACTGTTGGAGCAAAACTACAAAAGGACAGACAAAAGCAACTTCTCGACCCATTTGACATATCGTTGAAGGTGCAAGGAGACCGCATAAGATTCTAGCACCCAAGTCTCCAATTCATGCCAAAAAGGTGGTCAAACGCGAGGTCGCCAAACATACTCAGTGCATTGCGAGTAACCAAAGAGATCGCCTATTGTTGCAGAACTCGAGTCCCCAAGATCATGAAAGAAGGGTGATGTGTAAGGAATTTTGGTGGATCACCGAACATGATATGCAGAGTAATGAGCCATCGCCATACTCATAGTGAGCCTAGGGAAATTTCATAAATGCACCATTTCAGTCCTAATTCAGATATACACACACTCCCAACTCTTGTTTTTCGTACTATTTTTAATATGAAAATCAATATTCATATAAATTTGAAAAGAGGAAACACACCTTAGTGTAGATTTTAGTTTAGGGTGAGGATTTAGAGCAAGTTCTCTACAAATTCTTAAGTGGATTGAAGAGTGTAGGCTTCAGTTGTATTTATCTTTCACTCACTCTTTCTTTCCTTGTTCTTGAATGCATAATTTGTAGATTTCATTAAGCTTGGACGTTAAATTGTTTATGGGTCTTGATTATTTCTCTTGCTTTTATGCTTTTGTTAATGACTTACTTGCTAAATCAAGTCGGTCTCTCCCAAATCACTTTGAATTGATTAAATTGATTTATGGGTTTATGCCTACTTTTATGTTTAATTTATAATTTGAGGTCGTGAACTTGAAGCTAGCTTAGATATTTAATTATTGCTTAAGCGAATGTATTTGAAGTGGATGGTTGTATGATAGTCATGGGTTTATGTGTTGAGAGCCTCAATGGCTAAGGTCTTGGGTGTTTTGCTTTGAGGTGGTCAAGCCAAGTGTGTTTTTGAGTGACTCACATTAGGGGCCGTAGTTGGCTCTTGTGAAACATCACCTTCATCGTTGTAGAGGGGCGATTACATGCAACCTAGCCTACCCATAGAGTTAATTTTATACTAAGTGTGATGGATCGATTGGGTTTTTATTGATACCCATATTCCTTATCCTTGCTTCTTAGCTTGATCAATCCTTGCCCCATTTTTATTTTCTTTTTAGGAGTAGTTATTAGCTTAGCTCTCTCCCTATTTAATTAGATTTTTTCTTGGTATTAGCTCGTCGAATCAAAATCTAGAAGCCATAGGTCCTTTCTCTACTCAATCGCTGACACATTATTCCCCGTGATATTCAATCCCAACTTCTAAAGTTGCATTATTATGCTGATAACGACCACCCCTTCTTCCTTTGAGTAGTCGGGTTGAGCTATATCATCTATGACATTTCTTGGGCACATGGTGTTCAAGGACTACATCATGGTGGATTCGACGAAGATAGAGTCTATTTGTAATTTGGATAGGCCCATATCTATTATCGAGGTTTTGAGCTTCGTCGGATTGGCTAGGTATTACAAGCATTTCATTAAGGGTTTATCCACTATTGCAGCTCCATTGACCTATTTGACCCATCAAGATATTCCATTTGTGTGATCTAAGGAGTGTGAGACAAGCTTCTGGAGGCTCAAGGAGGTTCTTACCACCACTTCTATCTTGATTCTTCCAATTAAGGGAGAGGTCTTTACAGTATATTATGATGCACTCAGTGTGGGTCATAGGTGTGTTTTGATTTAGAGAGGTTGAGTTACTTCATATGCCTCTAGGTAGTTGAGGGTGCATGAGTGCAACCCCCACTCATAATCTAGAGTTTGTGGCGATAGTTTTCGTGCTCAAGATGTTGAGACACTACTTTTACAAGGTCCATTGTGAGATATATACATACCATCATAGTTTACAGTACATCATTGTAATACCCCATATATTGGAAATTTGGAAAGTTGCAGGAATCAGGTTCTGGACTGGTACTGTGAGCCCATTTATGGCTCATAGTTCATTCCACGGGTCGTAGAAACGTTTTATGGTTTGGTCCATGACTTGGTGAAAATTTTGACCACCAGAAGTCAAGGTATGAAGGCACTCTATGAGTCATACTTGGAACTATAGCTTATGGATAGGTTTCATAGATAGGTCCCTGAGAAGTTGAGATTTGCTAAGTATTTACTGGAAGGAATCTACGAGGGGCAAGTACGATTCATAAAGGAAATTACGAGTTATAGAAATGATTTCGTAAGTGGAGATTTAGAGACTATTTTTAGAGATCTTAAGTGGAGATTTAAAGACTATTTTTAGAGAACCAATTTCAATAGGACAAAACCATAGTCTATAAGTCGTACTCCAATCTACAATTCATAGATTAGACTCGTACATGGATCAGACAAAAATTAATAAAGGGATTTTTGGACATTTATTACCAATTTAACCCCTAAACTATGCCGTTTTGATCCTAAGAACTACCCTAACTTCCTCAATTATCATAAAACAATCCTCAAACCCTTCCAACTCATTCACTCTCAAATTCACTCCAAAAATTCAAAGTATTTCTCTCTCAAAGGATTTCCACCATTGAAGTTTAGGGTTCCAAGATTTTCCCAAGGATTTCAAGTTCAATTTGTCAAAATTTCTAAAGTTTCTCCATTGAGGTATGTAGGGTTTCATCCATGGCCCTAGTCCATCAATGGAGCCCAAACCAAACTTTTCCTTTTCCTTAATTTCTAGCATGATATTTTATGGGTTTTCATGACTTCTATTCCAATGCTTGAATTATGATTACTACATAATTAAAGTACTCTATTATGCATGAATAATGATGAATTACCTAAATTGTATGATTTTCAACCGATTTAAAAGGAATTTCAAGTATATGCTGATTAGGGTTTATGAACTTCGTAAAGGTTACTTTACTTATAATTCAATTTGATTTCAATTGCATTAATGCTCTCATCTCTGTGCTTACGCTTAGCACACACCCCTACTCAGGAGGTTTTGAAGCGATCGTGCTCAAGTATTTAACCTAACATGGGTTAGGATCAATCCCACAAGGAATATGGTAGATCTTGGATTAGCACACTTTCGGTAACTTGACTGGATGTACTCTAATATCTCCCAGAAATAGAGAAAATAAAAATGACTAAAATAAAAAGGGGGGTTTTCAATGAAAGTAAATTCTAAACTACAATAGCAGATTATTTGTAACCAGTGGAGAAACTAACTAGGGTGACATGTTCCCCATGACTTCCTAACTAAGTGGTTTTGGATACTCGCAACTCTTGTTTGGTATGTAGGTGCATGACAGTAAGTTAGGTTCTCCTAAATCCTTGATCGGGCATCTAGGTGAATTTCATCACATTACTGGATCAGTCTCTGTGATGTGGCATTACTAACTCTTACTTTTTATCCCAGACCGAAACTACTATCCCTAGTAGTCTGATTATTTGAGACATAGTCAATTAGCCTCTGTTAATTACTTTTTTTTACTATTCGTCACCTCCTGGATTGGGAAGGAGATACTAGGCGAGTTCTAATGTAGGCCTCCATTAAAATTCAGTTAAATTAAAGAAGATAATTAATACTTCCTAAACACCATTCTAGAATTTGCTATTAATCCAATTTTATCTTAGCTAGTTCATCATGGTTCCCACAACCCTAGTTGTGGATTTAGCCACGCATACTTGCTGTTTGATCATAAATCATGTAAGAAGAATACATAATTAAATAACTTATGCAACAAGAATTGATGTAAGAAATTCGGAATCTCAATGAAATTGCAAACTTTAATTAATTGAATCACAAAAGATTGTTCACAAGGATAAAACAATGTTCTATATTCAACTCTGTCCTTCTCTCGTTGACTACCTGACTATCTCTAATAAAAAAAACCTTTAAAAACTATTTATAGTACTAAAAATACAAAGAAAAATAAAATAGAAAAACTGTGTCGGCACTGGTCACAAACATACTTTACGGCTCATAGGACAGTTTATGGCTCGTGAATTGGGGTCTCGTGGAATGTTGTTGAAGCTACTGGAACTCTGCATGAAACCTTCTTCATGAGTCGTGAAGTCTTCCACGACTCGTGAAGGGTTTCATCTGAGCCACTTTCATAATCTCTTCGCTTTCTACTTCTTCAGTTCACAATCTCACTCTACGACTCGTATGTTGGTCTACGACTCGTATGTTGGTGTACGACTCGTAGAGAATATCGTAAACTGCCAAAGTGGTGCAGAAACTGCATGTCAAGCTCAAAACCATGCCAATACTAGAATCCTGCAAAAATAAACAAAACAAACATCAAATCTACTAACATCGCTTTGAGAATGCCCTAAATCTCAAGTTTTAAGCATTAAAAGTGTTGTATTTTGGAAGCACATCAACACCCTAAACTTAAAATTATTGCTTGTCCTCAAGCGACAAACTCCATCTACTTAAGAAGCACAGAGACACAAAAATCAATCCAATGACACAGAATACATCAAACCCTCCATAGATACCCAATTCTCCTCAAAACACATATCAGTTAGCTATCTAGTGAACCAATACAGACTACTAAATTCCAGTAGTGCAACTATGACAAGCCATGCAACCACAAATAAGTAACATACCACTGAATTAGTCAAGTATAACAATGCAATGCAAGTGCCCTCACAGAAAGAAGTCCCTTCAACATTCTTAGTGATATTTTCAGTTTAGGTTCATTGGGACTGTATCAAAACACTCACTCTCATAAAAGATATTCAATTACTGTACCTAATACCATATGCTTCCCCTTATACTCTACACTTAGGACCAATCGACTAGTTGGACTAGGATCACGTTAGGACTTTTCAAGCTTGTAATGTAGGCTCAGGGGGCCTTGGAATGATTATATGGATACATAGTAACTACGACCCTCTTTAATACTGCATTATTTGCCAATTTCTCCCTACAAACCTATCACTATTCTTTTCTTCTCCCCTTCTCCCATTTTTCAATTGTTTGAGGGTGCGTTTTTCTTCTTTTTAGCACTTTGCCCTTATTCATGTACACTATTTTGAACTTTGTAAAATTAATCATTTTTCTTGCACCCTTTTTATTCTTTTTCATCCCTTTTCATATCACTAAGCATTTTTTTATTCTTATATGACTTCCCCTTATAACAACCACCTTCAACTTAGGCTTTTCTCCTGAGCTGAGGTACACAATATCTAACCTTCGAACTAGGGCCACTTGTTGGGTAGCCACCCTCAACTTAGGCTTTTAGCCTGAGTTAACGTTCACAGTGTTCAAGGAAAGACCAGGGGAGAACTTGGATGTTTCATTGATTAAGGTTCAGTCTATTAGGTGTTCATAAAGAATAGGGTCAATGTTAGGCTCAAAATAGGAACCAAGGGATCATCAACATCTTTGGTTAGTTATTTAAGCTATGTGAGCTTAATTAGAACAATGGCCTAAGATCACTTCTTAACCAACTAACCTAAAGTCTAAATCCTGAGTAATAGGGAAAGTTCTGAATTACAGTACAATAGAGAATCATGCAATTTCACTCACTCGCTCATGGCACTACTTTACATATTGACACAACTAATCAGATCATACTTTTTTAGTACATTCACACACTTGTCAAAACAAACACTATCAGGATAGCCTAATCATGTATGGTCACTAACAAACTAAAAACAATTTGGTGGGTATCATTTTTGCACAAAATGTTACTATGCCATGGATATTAGTACTATGTACTTCACATGCTACTTAGAACAACCTAAACATGCCGATTCAACATAAAATACAATTCATAGGGAAAGAACATAGGCAAGAAAACCTTTTGGATATAAAAAATTGGAGTAATTATAGGCCAGGGTTACTCAGACTTCACCGAGGCCGTATAACCACCCACACCCCATCAAAACAAATGTGCATTATCCTCAATGCACGAGAATAAAATATAAGGAACTGAGGTAAAAATAAACATACCTGGGCGCTCACGCACCTCTCTATGGCTCACTCTGTCCACCCTCCACAGACCAGGTAGACTCCTCAATAGTAGGAGCAACTTGGGAGGAACTCGCGCCCCCAGTAACTCTCGTGCACGCTCCTGTCTGGACTCCCTCTTCTCTCAGGATCTGGCCAGGGCGATCCTCAGCTCCTCCTCTTCTTTCCACTCAACACGAAGGTGCTCTACATCTGAATCATCTATGCGGGGCTACTTCCTGAGGGATGCCTGTGTGGGCTACTCAGGAGCAAAAAAATCAACAATGGGTGTTGCAGCTGGTGTAGTGGATGGGAACCCTAAAAAGGTAACCAATGCTGCAGCAATATCGGCCTAGAGCTACTGAACCTCCATCTTCATGGCTATAAAATTAGTAGGATCTGCTTTGCGGAGGCTCGTCTGGATCCACTCCTCAAAAGCATCAATGCGGGCATCCACTGGTGCAAGTCCCTCTCTAATAGCAGTAGTGGTGAACGCCTGCATGCGACTCTTCGCCTCTGAAACCACTTGGCGGACCCAGGGCCTCAACTGCTATAGGAGCTGAGCCAACTGTGACTCAGAGTGTGCCAGTCTGTTTGACAGTGCCTAGAATGATGTTGCCGACACAAATACGATTCCGGTAGGTGTTGATGTAGTAAATACAGACTCTTGGACAACAACAGTAGCAATAGTGAGCCCTCTCCCCTCAACAGTCTCTATCTGTGGGGGCCCCTCTGTTATCTTTATAGTAATCGAACTAGATGGCTCAGTCGTAGGCACACAGGTAGGTAACTCTAGAAGTATGATCTGCGGCCTCGGTGTCCTACGCATAGCAATAGGATTCTCGTCAACCTCGATTAGGTGAGCACTTAGTGGGCACTACACAGTCAGTATAACATCCACGTGGTGTAACACACGGACACCTACTGTCATACATAATCGGTGTATCAAGCATGGAAAGGGGATCATCATGGACCTTCTTAGAGCCACCTCATGTATCTTCTCTATGATCAACGCGGTCTAGTTAATAGCATAGCCAACCAAGATGCTGGCCACCAAAATGGCTATCCCTGGTTTCAAAGTGTTGTTTGCAAGTTTAGGCTGAATTCTTGAGCATACCATTGCCTACCAAAATTTGGCAGGGAAGCTAAGAGAAGCCTTGACAATAGGCTCTAAAGGTGTGGCTACCCAAATAGGGTCTGGTCCAAGTGGGACAATGTGGGTAGCCACTCATCTCATCAAATGGGCTCGGCGCTTCGGGTCCCTTATAACACCCAAGTCACATGCCTACCCCACTCTATGGTCAAACTCAGCTATAGAACAGAGGGCCATAATCTCAGGTATAAATAGTATACGCCGGATGGTCTCCTCCGATATGTCGACCATCCAACCTCACACTCTAACCTTCTCAAGACTAGGCTGGCCGAGTGGCTTTTTCCTCTTGGGTAGAGTGTTATGTATCGTGGCAGCATAGGAGACATAGAACTCCCTCACCAATATCAGTGAGTACCACCCCATTAGCTGTGCCACCCACTGGAGTCCATGTTATACGATCATGTCCTCCAGCCCTAGGACACTATTGATCCCTTTAATGATAACCCGGGATTTTTCTATTATATAATGAGCGAGATAACCACACTCATTACTCTATACATCCTCTGTAAAAATAGTTTGTATGCCCTCCTCACACCACCTGCTGTCTGCTGAGTCTGGTGATGACTCAGGTGCACGAGGGCTAGAGGATGGTGAGGAGTCTGGACCCTCCTCAGAACTAGATCTGGACTCCCTCTCAGAGGAGGTCATCTGAATGCTACTATAAGGCCGATCACCTCCCTCATTAGACTAGGGAGGGCGGACCACAATAGCCTATGAAGAAGCATGCCTAGAAGACGCCCAAGTCTAGTGTGGCTCTATATCATAGTCTTTCTGGATGCCAAGCTCCTCTAAAAAGACACTAGCCTTAGGGGCATGCTCTGAATCCATGACCTCATCCTGCAGGTTGGCCCTCATAGCTCAAATCTCATCTTTTTTTAGATTTATGGGCCATAGTACCTGCAAGACACACAATCATGAAAAGGGTTAGTTCCATGATTTGTAATTAAGAATACAATAAAATTTAAGAAATGAACTGGAAAGAATTTGGGTTTACAAGACCCTCCTTACGAGTCATAGATTGGTCTATGGCTCATGGGGGTTTCGTAAGAAAGTTTATAGTTACTATTTGGCACACTGGACATGCATCCACGAGACCCATTCATGACTCGTAAAGTGCTCTACGATTTGTAGATGGAGTCATGGATGTAAGTTGTGACTCAGGTTAGACACTGTCAACTCATATGAGACCCATCATTGACTCGTAGATCAATCCACAAGTTATGGAGGGTCTCGTATGATGAGGCCTCAAGAAATAATTAGCACTGAAGCCTACCACGAGGGTAATTATGACTCGTGGATTAATCCACGAGTCATAAAAGACCCTCATAAATTTGGCCAGTGTTTTATAATTTCTTTTGAAACCTCATCTACGAGTTGCCTCAACCAATTTTATCAGTTTTAAAATACATACATAAGGATTTATGCACCATTTTACAAATTTAACCTAAGTCATCAACCCTAAGCATGCCCGAACCTATCAAAACAATCAACAATGAATTATAATTATTCCGATCACCCATCATCATGTGTATTACTACTGGGCTATGTAAATGCATTTTCAATTTAATCGACATGACCGAGTAGCCGTACTATTACATAATATTACATGCCCACCCTTTCTGACATCAACTTTTACCTTAATCTAACATTCACAATTTATGACTAATATCTTAAGGAAAAGTAATCGATTCTGACTCTGATAACCCATCCCCAACCCAAGTAAAAACTCACTAAATCATCAAAAATTAACCAGGTAATGTTTAGAGATCGAAGACTTACCAATTCAAACTGCGATTGAGAGCAGAGTGATGGGGAGGCGATTTAAGGATTAGAACCCTAGGAATAGTGGGTCATCAAAATTTGGTCAGAAAAGTGACGTTGGATGGTGAAGTGAGGTCAGAAAGTGACGGGGGTGAGGTCTTAGGGTTTTTCCGGTGTCAATTTATGTGAATAAATGGGTCAAAATAATTTTGACCCCAATTTAAACCTTACCAGGTTGGGTTTTAATTGAAGGCGTGTTGACTTTACGAAAGCCCAATTACAGGCCATAGAATGCTCTATGGCTTGTGAATTGGGGTTTGTGAAAGCCTTAATCCTTTTACCCCCACCTACTGTCTATAAGTCATGATATGAGTCGTATGATGCAATACGACTCGTGACACGTCTCGTAGATGACTTTGACTCTTAGGAAAATTTTGGAGACTTACCTGGGGTCCATGAATCCAATCCACTACCCATAGTTCTACATACGAATTGTGGGTTTGGCTCGTGGACTGGAGTGCAGTCTATCCTTGCTTACTTGAGACTTTCAAGAGATTGTCCACGGGTCGTGAAATGCCGCACGACCCATAGAGCATGTCGTGAACTTCGGTTTATGCTTCGTTTTTGCAAAAATTTGGCCGACTTGGTCTGGTACATACAAAACCTACTAAAATACACTGTTATCCTATACAATTCCAGTCCACTATCCAAAATTTACAGTCTAAACATATAAAAAATAGCCTAATCTAAAGTCTAAAGCTAAAAACTAACACTAAAATACAATTATTACAAAAATATCTTGGATTTTCCCCCAAGCAACGTCTGATTTAACATCGCAGCATGATGCGAGATATTTGATAACTCAGACTTCATCAATAGCCCAAATTTCTATCTTATGCTCGTCAGGCCTCTTCATTGATCTGCAGACGTTGAAGGTGACTTCTTCATCATTTAATCAGAACTTGAGGAGGCCAGACTTCATAGTGGCCAATAAGGGCCTTCCCAATATGATTTGGAATTCAAAGTTGACTTCATAGTCTAAGATAATAAAGTCCACGGGAAATATAAATTTGTCCACCTTAATAATGACATCATGCAAGATCTCCACTGGGTTTTTCACTGTGCGGTCAGCCATCAAAAGTTGCATACTAGTCAGTGTAGGGGCTGCTAGGCCAAGCTTTTTGAAGATCACAAGGGGCATTAAGTTAATGCTGGCACTGAGATCATATAATTCCCTTGCGAACTCCACATACCCTATAGTATGGGAAATGGTAAATGCCTCGAGGTCTTCTCTTCTGCACCACGGATCGTGCAGAGATAGCACTACAATGTTAGAGCTCTTGGCTCATGGTGTGCTTCTTTGTCACCATGTATTTCATGAACTTCACGTACCCAGGCATCTTTTCTAGTGCCTCGATCAGTGGGATGTTGATAGACAACTGCTTCAACACAGAAAGGAAGTGCTTGAACTTACCTTCCTCCTCCTTTTTCTTTAATCTTTGTGGGAAGGGAGTAGGAGGACGAGGAATGGTTTTCGACAGTGCTGGCACAACATTGATTTCCTTAGTTCGAACACTGATATTTTCAATTTCTACTTACTCATCGACAACAACCTCAGCATAAACCTCATCATCATCTACATGCATAAGAAGTTCAGTGGTCTCCTTCCCACTACAAGTTGTGATTGCCATACACTATCCTTCATTCTTTGGGTTTTAGACAGTGTTTCTAGGTAGAGTACCCTTCTGGCGCTGGTTGAGTTGGGTCAATATTTGGCCAAACTGTTGTTTGAGCTGCTTAATTGCGATTAAGTGAGACTTGATCTTCTGGTTAATATTGGAGATGTCAGACTTTATCCCTCTCAGTGTCTCATCCTATGCAACAACCTTTTTCATCAATCTCTCGAATGTCTCCTTGACCCTAGATGAGCCTGTACCAGTATCACTATTGTAGGGTAGGACCTAAGTACTGCTTCTATAACCATTTCTGTGACCCCACTCTGCTTCTCTCTCTCAGCCTTTATTTCGATCACATAAGCTATTCCTATTATTATTATTATAGGTTACCTTATGACCAAAGTTCCGACCTTGGTTTCTTTTCCCTTGGGGCAGTAGTCCTAGTTAAATTCCCTTGTATTGGGCCAACCCCCCCCCCCCCCCCCCCTCCCATCTGTTCTGCCATTAAACAAACCTCATCTTCAAAATAGGGCTTCTCATACATGGGTGCCCAAACAGGCTGATGAGCAACTACATTTACCTTCTCAACATTCTTCTTCATCAATAACTCCACATTGGTACTAGTCCGTGCAAGCTTTTGCATTACTTCTTCACTAACCTGTGCTTACACCAAAGCAGTAGTCATAGAAAATGAGCTCTATGCTGTGGCCTTGTCCCTTGTGCCCCATGCACGATTTATTTTGACCACCCTCTCTAATCTCTTTGCAATTTACTGGAAGGTATGATCTATGAACTATCCACCCATGATGGTGGTAGCAACTGCTTGCCCATTTTCATCAAGGGCTATATAGAAGATTTTGACCAGAGACTCATCCACGATCTTGTGGTCAGGAACCCATCTCAAACACTTTGAAAACCTCTCCCATGTAGTACCTATCAAGTCACCAGGCAGTTTCTCAAAGTTATTTATCTCCTATTTCAGCTTGAGCTTCTTGGAGATGGGGAAACACCTCTCCAAAAAGGCTATCTGTAATTCAGACCAGCTAGTGATTAAACTCTCTGGGAGCTCAGCCAACCAAGACATTGTATTACCAGTAAGATATAATGGGAATACACAGAGCCCAACGATATCCATAGATAGATTTTGATTTCCCATTACACTTTTGCAGATAAAGACAACGTTGTACAAGTGATTGTGTGGATCCTCTGATGGTTGCCTTACAAACAATCCACAATTCTGAAGAATCTTCAACAACCCACTTGATATGATGAATTTAGTGTCATTTGGCAGTGGGGGAAACACTATTTCCCTACTGACATCCATAGCCGTCGGGTTCAGACGATATTGATTCCAATAGTTTGCTACGACTGGGAGTCCCTCAGGCTGTTGAATGACTATGGGTGGGTTGTCCTCATTAGGATTCAATGCAACATTCGCCGCATTCTACATATCATTATCGGGTTGTCGAGCCATTCACCTTCTAGTTTGCTCAATCTCAGGATCAAAAGGAATCAAGGGAGTGCCTCGACTTTGGGTTGTTAACATGCACTGATCACCTGAACCCTATATTAGAACAAAAACAACAAAAATGTAAAATTAGGGAAAACAAAGCAATCAATCAAATTACAATGGGCTAATCAAGTCTTGGTGTATTCCCTGACAATGGCTCCATTAAATGCTCTCGTCTCCGTGCTTACACTTAGCACACACCCCTACTCAGGAGGTTTTGAATAGGTCATACTCAAGTAATTAACCTAACATGGTTTACAATCGACCCCACGAGGAATATGGTAGACCCCGTAATAGTACACTTTCTATAACTTGACTGGATATACTCTAATATCTCTCAGAAATAGAGAAAATAAAAATGACTAAAATGAAAAAGGGGGATTTTCAATGAAAGTAAATTCTAAACTATAATTGCAGATTATTTGTAACCAGTAGAGAAACTAACTAGGGTGACGTGTTCCCCATGACTTCCTAACTAAGTGTTTTTGGATACTCGCAACTCTTTATTGGTGTGTAGGTGAAGGACAATAAGTTAGGTTCTCCTAAATCTTTGATCGGGCATCCAAGTAAATTTCATCACATTACTGGATTGGTCTCTGTGATGTGGAGTTACTCACCCTTACGTTTTATCCCAGACCAAAACTACTACCTCTAGAAGCCTGATTAGTTAAGAAATAGTCAATCAACCTTTGTTAATTACTTCTTTTCCTATTCATCACCTACTGGATCGAGTAGGTGATACTAGGCGAGTTCTAACATAGGCCTCCGTTAAAATTAAGTTAAATTGAAGAAGATAATTAATACGTCCTAAACACCATTGAAGAAATTTCTATTAATCCAATTTTATCTTAGCTAGTTCGTCATGGTTCCCACAACCCTAGTTGTTGATTTATCCACTCATACTTGTTGTTTGATCATAAATCATATAAGAAGAATACATAATTAAATAACTTACGCAACAAGAATTGATGAACAAAATCCAAAATCTCAACAAAATCACAAACTTTAATTAATTGAATTACAAAAGATTGTTTAGAAGGATAAAGCAATGTTCTAAATTCAACTCTGTTATTCTCTCGCTGACTACCTGACTATTTATGATAAAAAACCCATGAAAAACTATTTATAGTACTAAAAATACAAAGCTGAAATGAAATAGGACAATTATGTTGGCATTGGTCACTAATATACTTTACGACTCATAGGACAGTTCACGGCTCGTGAGTTGGGGTCTCTTGGAATGCTTTTGAAGCTATTAGAACTCTGCACGAAATCTCCTTCATGAGTCGTGAAGTCTTCCACAACCCGTGAAAGATTTTGTCTGAGCCATTTTCAGAAACTCTTCACTTTCTGCTTCTTCAGTTCATGATCTCACTCTACACTTGTATGTTGGTCTACAACTCATGCTCTGGTCTCATAGAGTGGAACTCACTTTGCAACCCCTTACTGGAAGAATGACTGAAACCCCCTCTGTGACTCGTGGAATGACCCACGACCCGTAGAGGATCTCATAAATTGCCAAAGTGGTGCAAAACCTGTATTTCAAGCTCAGAACCATGCCAACACTGGAATCCTACAAAAACAAATAAAACAAACATCAAATCTACTAATATTTCTTTGAGAATGCACAAAAGCTCAAGTTGTAAGCATTAAAATTGCTGTATTTTGGCAGCACATCAATTAAACACACATGATTTTCATCAAATTTCATGATTTTAACTTCAAATTATTCATGAACCCATATTTTCCCCTAATTTCCTATGTTAAGCTATGTCTTCATGAATAAGACTCCAAGTTTAAAAGTATGTTTGTGATCATAATTATAAAAGTTACCTAAGACCCTAATGTTTATGCAATGATTACATGATGAAGAGCATACTCACACTTTATGCCAATCATGTAGATGGACTATTCTTATGATATAAAATATTTTATGAGGTTGAGATACCTATTTTACACGTTATAAAATTATGATCTTGATGGATTATGAACTATGATGATATCTATATATATTGCATGTATTGTATTCCATGGGATTTGACTTAGCACTGAATGAGGCATAGGGAGGGGGATCGATCCAAGGGATCTTTATATAAAGTCTTAAGTCTCATAACTATATGCTAACATAGTATTATGCATGTACATATATGGTATTATGTTAGTGGATCCACATGTGACACTCACCGTGCTCGTGATTTCATGTAATAGTCTATATGGTGTTGTTGTCGGTTATGGTCATATTCCCACATATGTATGTATTATACTCAGTATTGTCTGTGTCGGGGCCTCAAAGTCCGCTCTTCCTCCCTCTTATTGGCTGCAGCCTCAAGGGGAAT
>JBCEWC010008573.1:0-19797 GCA_038996855.1 Solanum aculeatissimum | reverse complement strand
AATTTATTTTTACAATACAAGACAAGTAAAAGTAAATATAGCAAGTATATTGAAGAAATAAAATAGTCCAAGAAATTAATAATTTACCACCATCATGCTCACAAACTTATCATATTATGGCATTTTTTTTTGGCTTGATACATATATTGATAACATCTTAAATTTGTTAGTAAATTTTATTTAGATATTTAGATTATAGTAGAACATGTATTAAAATGTTTCTAGAAGATACTTTCCATGCAAATTTTAAAAAACTTTTTAAACATAATTTTGAATATTTATTAATCAAGAGAGACATTACATGGCAGTAAGAATTATCGTATGAGATGATTAATTTTTTGTTATGTTTGTTAATAATATGTGGATAGTTCGATCAAAAAAATAATTTGATGGGACAAGATAATAATGTAATTTTATGAAATGTTCATAAAATAAAAACAGTAATAACTAATATGAAAATAACTATACAAAGTGCAATAAATAAAGAGTTTGTTTTTGTGAATTCAAAATATTTGTGAAGTGTGAATGGAAAGATAGGGCAAGGATAGCTAGTAAGATAGTGATACCAATAATTAAGATTTATATAATGGTAATGAAGTAAATTGCTAGAATTTTAATGAGTTGTCAATTTATCTAATAATTAAATATCAAAAAATTATAATTGAATCAATAACTTAATAATTTTTTAAGTTTATTAAAAATTCATTAACACTACTTATATTTAGTGGTGAATAACATTATAATTACAAGTTTGGTAAAATTTGATAACTTTTATTCAAAATATTTTATTTTTCAATGTATATATATAATTATTCTATACAGAAAGATTGTACTTCAGAATTCTTAAATTATAAATTATAATTTTTCATCTGCTTATATTAAGTTTAAGTTTATATGAGAAAGTTTACTTGAGAATATAACATTTTCTAACAAATCTGAGTCATACACCGGATTCAAATTAAAAAAATACTTACCGCTCTTTCATAATTATTATTGGTCCTGTTCAAATTTATTTTATTTACTGAGGAATTTTTTTATGATTTTTGCACACATCTTCTTAATAATCTAATAAAAATAAGTCGGATTAACAAAAAAAAAAATTATCTAAGCAACAATATGATCCATTATATTATTAGGATAATAGATTTAAAAGTAGACCAATATCAACTGAAAGTGTTATAAAAAGTTCAAGTTTCAGAGTGATTGTTTGATTAATTAAAGCAAGTGGATTTTTAATCTTTGTTAAGCGTATAAAATCTCGTACTTCTTTATTGTATGTGTTGGAGAGTAATGATGAATTGACATTATTCATAATAATAATACTAGTGATGAAAAAGGGATAATAAAAGATAACTTTAATTATATATTGAGATGTAGGTGATATATTGAGATAATTTTGAAAGGTTTATTTATTTACTATTTGAGATTATATCACGATTGTATTGTGGTGAATTGTGCCTTGCATTGAAAATGATCATCTCTTCGTTATTTGTGTAAACATGCCTATTTGTGTTGGTTCTGAGACAAGGTTGTGACAAACATTATGATAATTGAAGAAAAATGAGAATTAAAAGGATGTACCATTTTGAGAGACGTGTCGCACACCACGACAAATATTATAATGCGAGGGTCGTCATGTCGCACGCTCATGACAAATACATGGACTAATAAGTCTCCTATGAGGTCTGGACTGAGAGATAGCAGTGGGTGTGTATAGCTAGGTTAGACATGCATAACTATACTTGACATGCATTTCATTACATTGCATATCTCTATGATTTGTGGACTTATGAATGCCTTTTTGTGGAACTGTTGCTTGATGAACTTGCTCCCATATGTTGATCTATAATGGTTGGTGTGTTATTATTGAACTATATACTATGTAAATTGTGAATTATTAAGTTGAGCTAATTGTTATGCAGATTGTAGTTATGTAAGTTCGGTTGGAGCGTTAGGAGTACTCATATTCCATACTATTTTACTTTACATTTAGAAGTTCGCTTGTCGAGTACCGTATGATTGGTACTTACTCCCTGCTTCTACATTTGTGTAGGTTATAAGCTCGAATATTCGTGACACTCTCTCTTCTTATTTGAGACTTTCCGTGGAGATTAGTGTGGTTGTTATATGTCATCTCGGGAACCCTTCTTTTTCTATTCATGATCTTGTTCTACTTTAGAGACAACATTATTTGAGACTTGTATTTTTCTTTCAAATTAATTATAATACATTAGAGGCTTGTGTGCGTGACAACCAGGGTAGTTGGGAATTTTTGATTAAGCTGACTTATGATCCGCATTATTATTCGTTGTTACACTTTCATTTTTATTATTCTTCCGCATTTCATCATTATAATTTAGTTTTCTGCTTACTTGTCTTGGTGGGATAAGACTAGTGTCATTACGTCTATTTTTGGATCGTGACATTAATGCTTTGATTAATTTATTCCATTAATTGAAATAAATTAGCTCAATTTGATCGGTATTTGGTTTGCACTTATATGATTTACCAAAAATTGAGGAAACGAATTAAAGTTCGAAAGAGCCAAATTGAACCAAAACAAAAAAAATTGAATCAATTCGATTAAGTTTGATTTTTTCAAATTCTTTAGTATTTATGCTAGTTCCAAAATTACATATAACCTAAAAGCACATAGAGAACTGAAGAATCGAAAAACTAAAAGCAAAGAATGGATTTAATCTGATTAAATCTAATTTTTTGATATTCATGTCCATCCCTAAATAAAATAGATAAACTTAAAATTATAGAGTAGATGCACTTATAATAATTGCAGAACATTCAAAATTACTTCCCTAACAACTTGTAGTTGGGATACAAAGTGTAAAGGACGATTGTATCCCTAATACAAGTCTACAATAATATCTTTTTAATCAAGTAGCTTCCATAAGTCAACATCAAACGAAAAGTCATCCCAATCATCACTTTGTCTTTGTTGCATGGAATTACTAGCTCCACCATTAATTAGCTGTGGTGATACTTCCTCATGCAACAATGTTGTTGATGTTTTTTCATAATTAGTTACATCTACTTCATGTTCAAATTCATTGCAATTTTCCAGTAAATTTGTCCACCATTCAACTCCATCGTCTTTAGACGACGACGTTGTTTCTCCTGTTGGCTTGTCACAAATATTCACTACGATTTTTTTACAGCGTTTGTCATCTTTGTCTAATGTGTTTGTGATCATACCTTTATTGTTGCACCAATGAGAAATGATGTTCTTCCTAATGCTTGAGAAGTTGCGAGGTTGAGGTCTTATTAGTTCATTCTTAGTAATGGCTATGCACTTATTGTTAATCCTTTGACGAGGAGGAGGAGCAGCAGCAGCAACAATAGCATTTAACTTCTTGTGAAAGTGAGTATTCCAATAGTTCTTCACATCGTTCGCTGTCCTTCCTGGAAGTCTACCAGCAATAAGTGACCACCTACTTAAAATAACATAACTTTTAGATGATATGATTATGCATGTTGTATGAGCAGACATGGTGATATAATTATGTAATAAAAGTTTTGTAAATCTCGAACATCATGAAACTTGCCTGTTGCCTAGAAGCTTATGAAGCCTCATGATGAGATCTATTTCATCTGGAGCAAAGTCACCTCTCTTGATATGCGGCCTTAGATAGTTCAACCATCTCAGTCTACAACTCTTTCGACATCTATTCAGACCTGCACATTTTCTCATCGCTCAAGTTAAGAAATAAAAATTTTTGAAACTCATTAGTTATGAATAAAATCAAAATATTTAAATTTTAGTAAATTATTCATAACTATAAAAATATATTGTTTTAACTTTTTAAAACGGACTAAAAAAAAAAGGAAAGTAATATTATATTACCAGCTCTAGCAGGAACAAGATGCCACTTTCCTTCACCATACTTTTGAATACATTTTCTCAAGAGACAATCTTCTTCTTCAGTCCATGAACCTTTCCTCACTCCCAAAGACGTACACATTATAGGAGGACTATTCATTTTATTTTATAATATATAGTTTATTTCAAGTCATATTTTACTACATTTTCAGTCTGCCTATATATACCAAAAGTGAAAACCCTTTGACGTACGTGGAAGGAACTTTAACCACGAAGGTAGCCTTCCACAAAGGACATTTGCCATAAATTGCATTCTCATTTTCAACAAAAACATCCAAATTAGCCCATGTCCCCCTAATAACCTAACCTGTCAGCCTTGTACGATCCCTGTTTTTGTTTCCATCGATTAGAAAATTAAAATTAGTAAATAATAAAAAAATTATATTAATTTTAATTTAACAATGAATTAAAAGAAAAATTATTTAATTACAAATTAGCTAGAGATTATTAATAAATTACATGGCTATTTGGGTCGTTTGGTTGGGAAGTTATTCCTAGGATTAACTATCCTGGGATAAGTTATTCCACCATGCATATGAGATAACTTATTCTGTCACTATGATATAAATGATGAGATAAGTTATCCTAAACTTGGCAACCAAACAAAGATACTAAATTTTATTCCTTCACTAATTTTTAATCACATGACTATTTATTTTTATCCCTCACACCAAACGACTCTCAGATATCACTTTTAAGTTTTAATCTTTTTCTTCTCAATTTTTTTTCTTATCACTTCCTTCATTTCATGATGTGACTATATTTAATTGGGCTATCATCAATTGTCGGCCACGAAAACATCTGTACTTAAGATAAGATACAAGGTGTATCATTAATCATCTCATATTTCATGTTAATTTTTCAAAAAAAGTTTTAGATAATTATATTTTAATAGAATTAAATAAATATTTAAAATACTAGTTAATTATATTTTGTATGCATACAGAATATATTTTACTGAGAAAATTGGAAAATTCGAAAAACTTGGAGGTTGAAAAACTCAACTTTTACTATTTTATTTGATTTATAGATTTAAAAGTTCGATACAAATTATTCGATTTGATATTTAAGAAATTCGAATCAATTTGATTCATGTACATCCCTACTAATATTAAATATTTTTTGCACTGTGAATCACTTAGAAATTTGTGTTATGAAATATGATTTTCTTACTGAATCAACCCACTAAAAAAATATATTATTGAAAATAGATTTTCATTAAAATATTTTTTTGTAGAAAAATATTATTACTTTTTTTCTTTTTTTGACCGATTCAATTAAAATATGGACATGTCAGAGCAAAAAAAAAATCAAACAGAACTGAAACCATAATTCGAACCCCAAACTCTTTAGTTTAGCTCCAAATTTATGATCAAAATATATATAATACAAACTTCTTTTAAAAAAATTAATAGGATCATTTCTTGACCTCTTTTTACAACATGGATAATATTAATGGAGAAAATTTAAAAGGTCACAGAACAAGTGACATATGGTCCAACTAGAGTACCATTAATTTAGTTTGGTAAAAAATAATTTAGTTTGGTACTCCCTCCTATCACTTTATTTGTGACTATTTCATTTATCGAGGTTAAACTACATAAATTTTGATCAATATTTTTTAGACGTATTTTTTACTCATATTAATATGAGAAAGATTGCAACTTATAACATTTTTCATATAGTTTTCAACCATCTCAATTTTAGATTTTAAATATTAAATTTAGCTACTTCAATTTTGCTTTGAAATTTAGTCAAGTTGACCTCAAAAAACAAAATAATAACAAATAAAAGGGAACAAAGGGAGTAGTAACTAAAAAAGTCAATCCGAGATCAAATAAATCCAATATTATATGAATACAAATTTTAAAATATTTTTTATATAAAAGTATTTACTTTGATATAATTTATAAATATTTCTTATGCTTTTTCATTATTTTTATCTTTTAACATATTATTTCAAATTTAAGACTTAAAATTATGAATAGTCCAATAAAGATTATGATTCATAGATATTAGTAATTCTAATAAAATTCAAATCAAAATCAATACTAGTGCTAACCAAATAAAAATTAATTCAACTATAAGAATGACAATAATGTTGGATATTTGGTGTTTGATTTTACATTGGTTTAGATCATTAAAATACATAAATTAATTATATTTAGTCATGTAGTTATTGATATTTAAAACTTATTTTATTATGATTTATTATTTTTAAATTACTATTATTTTTATTATAATTTATTAATTTGCAATATTTATTTTGTAAAATTTCATTATTATTTTTTGTGGGATATTTTAGTATCATCGTTCATCTCACATTTTATGTTATATTCTTAAAAAACATCTTAAATAGTTATATTTTTATAGGACTAAATAAACATTTGAAGCATTAGTTAATTATGTTTTGAGGAATACTTTACCAAAAAAATTTAAAAAAATTGAGAAAATTGAAAATCCTCCCCCCCCCCCCCCCCCTCACCCCAAAAAAAAATCAAGGTTAAAAAATATAACTTTTATTATTTGATTTGATATATAGATTTAAAAATCTAATATAGAATCATTTCTTGACCCCCTTTCCACCATATGGATAATATTAATAATGGAGAAACTTAAAAAAGTCATAGAATGATTGACATATGGCTCAACTAGAGAACCATTAATTAATTTACTAGTTACGAAAATTTTGTGCTATACACGGATCCAATAGTTATTTATAAATTTATTTTTTAATAATATTATTAAATAATAATAAATTACTTCATTAAGTATAAAATAAATATTTAATAAATATTATCAATATTGATTTCTAAGTTTAATGATTAAATGATTTCAAATATTTACTTTAAAATAACTTATAATATATATTTGTGTGGTAGTAAATCATCTCTTTTTTTATGCAAATCTAATGTGAAAAGGTTGATTGAGATATCCTTAATTAAAGTATTTTTAATCATTAATCATTAATTTTTATACTCAAAATAGTTGCGAAATATACACAAATATTAATGATACTCAAATAATAAAGTTGTAATTAAAGTATATGAATTTAAAGCTAAATATTATAGTTAAAGCGGATCCCATAATGTTGAAAAGATTATACACTAATTATATTAAATAGAACAAAAGAAATTGTTTAAATTGTTTTTTTGAAAATACTCCTACTGAAGCAGATACGTCGACGAAGAGGTGCCTCCTTCATCCCAAACTCCCTCTTATTTATAGTATCATTTATTTAATTTTTAAATAATATATGTCAATTTTGTTGTTTTAAATTAGGTGGCACCGATATAATTTTGAGAGGGAATTAAATTTTTTATATGACTTTTAAATTTTAAGTTGTTAATTATTGTGATTATAGTATACTTTCTCTGTTTCATTTTATGTGACACTGATAGAATATCGTGAGTCAATCAAATTAAAACGTGTCTTTAAATATTTTAAGTTGTTAATGATTGTGATTAATAATAATTTTTTTATATAATTTTAAAATAATATATATTAATTCCTCTATTTCAATTTATGTGGCACTGAATAAATTTTAGAGAATCATTTAATTTTATTGTCTTTTAAATATTTAAGTTGTTGATTATTGTGATTAACTTTTTTATTATTTTAAATATATATATGTTATTACTTCTGTTCCAATTTTTATGACAATAATACAATTTCGAGAGTCAAAATAATTTTTTTATATATCTCTTTGTCACGACCCAAAATAAGTGGTGAGTGGCACCTACACTTACCCTCCTAGGTGGGTGAACCAACATACAAATCTCAATCTATATTAACATTCAACTTATAAAATACAATAATAGTCGAAAGCTCAACTTATAAAACAAGAAATAACCAAAAATCATTAAGTTTATTACATAACGTTCCCCAAAATCTGAAAGTCATTACATCAAGGATATCTAATCTCAAATATCAAGTCTAAGAGTAGCAACATCAAATACATAATTTAAATAGTTTATGTGTCACGCCCTGAGAGGGTACCCTAGACGTGACTGACACTCAAAGACTATTATTAGTCCCCAAACAAACCGCTTGACCTCATCACAATCATTCAATCATAAATACATATATATCACCGAAAGACTAAGATAAAAGGGGTGGACAATCTCAATCATAAAGACTAGTATGAAAGGGACTAGCTCAAAATAATATCCAATCAAACAAATTAACTTTAGTCTATGAAGCCTCTATCAGCTGAACAATGGTGTCAATGACAAGTCCATGGCTATCTCAAATCAAATAAAAAAGAAAAACAAGTCTAAAGTCTAACTTTAAAGGCTAGATGAAATAAATGATATGCATCCTCCGAAGTCAAGGAGGACTCACCAATCAGTTGATATTTGGAATAAATCCTCAATGGAGCGTCTGTTGATGATCTCTAGCACCTGCCTTTATATCATATAACGATGCAATCCAAATGGACGGCAATACGTGGAATGTATGAGTATGTAAAATGGCTGAATGAAACATGTATCAAGGTAGAATACTATCAACTCAGATACTCAAATCAAAAAAATAAGAAACTAAATCAAGATGTCAAATGAGTATCTGAAGCAAGAACAAAGAATAGACAATGACCAATCAATACAAATTCAAACTAGTCCAATCCAACTCAATTAGGGTACTATCAAGATGAAACCTATATGGAAGTTTCTCTTATAAGAAAATAATCACTTATGAGCCAGTGATCGTACAACAATCTCATTAATATTGCCACAACCGTTCAGTACTTTCCAAGGTAAAAAAATGAATCGATCAATAGTGGATCCAATCAATCAAGTCCTCTATTCTTTCAGGGACCTATCAAGAGGAAACATCTGACTTAATAGTTTCAATCTTCTCGTACGTTTGGTGGCATAGTTATGTAGTTCGAGTTGGACTTACTCTCACTCAATTCAGTGTTTAATACTCTTCCCAAGACTCAGAGCTCATAAAACATAGATCAACTCCAATCAACGAATCACTGAGTTTCTTAATGGACTCTTTCAGCTCATCAATTTTTATCAAGTTAATCTTTCAATTTAGATCAATCTTAGAGTTCAATTATGCAGACTTACAAGACCATCAAGTTCTATCAACCTATCATCATGCTTAATCACAATCAATATTCTCAAATCAAGGTCCTAGACTCAATTCCTATGTTCATTCATGTAATCTTTTATGAAGTAATATATATAGGGTTTTCTAAAATAACTCATGAAAAAGATTTAATTAGAAAAATCAGGTTTATGATGATCATCAATATGTGAAAATACATAGAATGAATAAAATTTGTAAGAAAAACTTTCAAAGAATCATGCATAGGGACTCAATACATTTGAAAATGTTGTTATCATCATTAGTAGGGGCACATGGGGGAACAAACTCCAAATTTTAATATAGCCTTACATACCTAGAAGTCAAAGAACAATCACAACTCAGAGGACCAGAGTCAAATACCTTAAAACCTTAACTTTTCTCCACCAATATTTGCTCTCAAAAAGTTTAAGTATCGAATGAGAGGAAAATATCCTTAGGGTATTGATAAGAACCCTTAATAGGTCCCAAAATATCGTGGGTTTATAAAAGAAGAATGGAAAAAGATAGAATTACCCTTCAAGAAAGCTATCAAAAGTGGACCACGAAACCTTTCGTGAAATAAATTACGGGTCGTGGTCCTCTCTCGTGGAAAGTAAATCTAAATTGAGTTTCACTATCTCATTTTACGGATCAATAGATGACCCGTGAAACATGTTATGGGTCGTGGTTCACTTTTGTGGAAATCAAACCAAAATATGGGTTTTTGAATCACATTCTACGGACATACAGATTGATCGTGGACACAGGTTACGAGTCATGTTCCCTCTCGTGCACTCCCTTCTATACTTAGTCAAAAAAATTTAATTCAATAACACCTCTTATGACCTGGTCCACAGGCTGTACTCCAAACCACGTCCCCTTAAACTGTCTCATAGAACCAAGTCTGAGGACCTGTTTCACTTTCAAAATTTTGAGGTGTTACATTATCTCCCCTTTTGAATGATTCATCCCCAAATAATGAAAGATCTAGGAACCTAGTCAAGGCATGAATCCTATCCAGGACTCCAACAATAAAAACAACTCACAAATCACTTATGCACTCAGTCAATCAGGCAGTTAGGCAAATAAGCAGTCAAAAGATCAACTTAATCATCAGTTAGACTCTAGAACGCTATCGTTAGTCAAACTAAAAATAAGACAAGACTCAAGAGATAAGAACAAATTATTACCGTCAACTCTCTCATCATCAGCAAGTAGGAATAAATGTGGATATCTAGCCTTCATATCCTCTTCATCTTCCTAAGTAGCTTTCTCTAGAAATTGATTTCTCCATAACACCTTGACAAATACAATCTCTTTGGTCCTCAACTTGTGAACCTGTCGATCAAGGATCTAAATAGGAATCTCTTTATATCTCAAGTTTTATTTTACTCCAATACTCTCAACAGGCATAACCAATTGTGGATCTCCCAAACACTTCTTAAGCATGGAAATGTGAAAAATTGGATGAATGGTTGTTAACTCTGGTGGTAGCTCCAACTCATAAACTACATTGTCCACTCTCCTCACAATATGATAAGGACCGGTATACCTCAGACTCAACTTCCCTTTCTTCCCAAATTGCATCACCCCTTCATAGGCGATACTTTCAAATACACCCAATCATTGGCTTTAAACTTTAAATCTCTCCTCCTAACATCAATGTAGGATTTTTATCGGCTTTGCGTAGTCTTTAATCTTTTTGGATGATTTTCACTTTCTTCATGGCTTGGTGAACTAAGTCTGGTCCAATCAATTCTACTTCACCTATTTCAAACCAACCAATCGACGTTCTACATCTTCTCCCATAAAGAGCCTCATAAGGAGCCATCTGAATACTCGAATGGAAATTATTATTGTAGGCAAACTCAATCAGAGGTAAATAGTCATCTCAATTACCTTTGAAGTCAATGATGCAGACTCTCAGTATATCCTCCAAGGTCTGAATTGTGTGCTCTGTCTGACCATCAGTTTGAGGGTGAAAAGTCATGCTAAGATTCACCTTTGAACCCAAACCTTTCTGGAAAGATCTCCAAAATTGTGTAGTGAATTAGGATCCTCTATCTGAGATGATATACAAAGAAACTCCATGCGGTCTAACAATCTCTCTTATGTATAATCGAGCATAATCCTCTACGGTGTCAGTCATCTTTACTGCTAGGAAGTGCGCAGATTTTGTTATCTTATCAACTATCACCCAAATCAAATCATGCAATCAGCAAGACCTCGGTAAACGTATAATAAAGTCCATGTTGATAATCTCCCACTTTCATTCCAGAATCTTAAAGTTCTAAGTCACTTCACATTGTATTTGATGCTCAACTTTAACTTGTTGACAATTCGGGCACTTTGAAATAAACTTAGCAATGCCCCTCTTCATCCACTCCACCAATAGACCTCTCTCAAGTCGTAGTATATCTTAGTTGACCCTGGGTGGATCGAATTGATGTGCTATTGTAATATAATATTTTTTATGCTTAGAATTTTGTGTGTTCTCAAAGTGATGTTGGTAGATTTGATATGTTTTTATGTGTTTTGCAGGATTACAGGATTGACATAATTTTTTAGCCAAGTGTGCTGAAAGTGCTGATTCTGAGGATTCACGAAACCCTTTATGGATCATGGAAGATTCCACGGGCCGTAGAAGGGGCTTCGTAGCAAATTCTAATGAAGTGAGATTTTCAAAAGATTAAATCTACGAGTAAGTAGATGAACTTTAAATCATTGTACGAGCCGTAGATCTGCTGTTATACCCTAAGGATCAGAAATTGGGGAGTTACTTGAAAGTCATCGGGCAAAACACTCCATGGGCCGTAGAATCTTATATGACCTGTAGAAGGGTCTCATAGAAGCCAACCATAGTTTTGAAGATGAAGTCCACGAAATCCCAATTATGGGCCGTGGAACATTATACAACCTGTAAAGAGCGCCCGTGAGCTTGCCGACCTAGTTTTTCTATTTTGATTTGGCTTTATATTTTAGACATTATAAATAGGGTTTTAGGTTATTTTTCATTAAGTTTTCAGAGCGTTCGAAGTAGTTTACAAATTTTAGTATTTTTAGAGAGAGAAAAATAATCTTTTGTGTTCTTGATTCATACTTGCGATTTCTATTGAAGAGTTGGATTTCTTGTTCATAAATTTATTCATGTAAGTGCTCAATTATGTTATTCTATATCATGATTCTTGTATCTACACTGATTATAAGTAGCTAAATCCACAACCAGGGTTGTGGGAACCATGAAGAACTAACATGATAAAACCAGATAATTTGTAATTCTTGAAAAGTGTGTATGAATGTATTAATTACTTCTCTTTATATTAAAAGCTTTTTAGCGATGACCAACGTGAGAACTCACCTAGTGTTACTTGTCAGATAAAGGAGGTAATGAATAGGAAAAGAGAATAATTAACAAGATTCAATTGATATTTTCTCATCTAATCAACCAAACTGGATCAAGAGGAGGTTGTATTGGGACAATAGGTAACGGTTAGTAGTATCACACTTTGGAGATAGATCAAATCCTATAGTGAAATTTACCTTACAACTGAATCAATGTGTTTAGTAAACTTAACTTACTATTGTCACGACCCAAACCTAGGGCCTAGGTGTGACATGGCGAATGAGAACCCGAAGGTCCCCAAGCAAGCCTCTTAAATCATACTTGCACTTTACAGGTTTAAATTGTAAAAAAAATGACAACAAAATATGGGGAATGGGACTAAGGGATAATTTGTAATCATAAGCGGAGAAAATGCTCGGGTACGCAAACTTTATAAAGGACTTGATCACAAAGAAATATACTGTGATTCAGGAGCTTTCTAAAGAGCTTCAACATTGCAGTGCGATATCTACAAGGTCCTTGGTGCAGAAATGAGAGGATCCTAAAGCATTCACCATTTCATGCACCATAGGTGATCTCAAGTTCGCAAGGACACTATGTGATCTAGGTGCCAGTATAAATCTGATGCCCCTTGCAGTGTTCAGGAAGATAGGTTTGGGAGCCCCTACCCTATAACTATGCGGTTGCTGATGGCTGACAAGATAGAGAAAATCCTATGGAGATATTATATGACATTCTTGTAAAACTTGAGAAATTCATATTCCTCGCAGACTTTGTAATCCTAGATTGCAAGGTCAACTTTGAAGTCCTAATCATCTTGGGAAGGTCTTTCCTAGCCACTGGGTGAGCTCTGGTGGATATGAAATCAGGACAACTCAAGTTCTGATTTAACAATAAAGAAGTCGTCTTCAACATCTGTCAGTGAATGAAACAACCAGATGAACTGAAGATGGAGGTTTGGGCCATTGATGAAGCCTGAGTAATCAAATGGTACAAGTCCTACTACAATAATAAATCAGGCGCTACTTGGGAGGCAACCCACGATGCTTTATAATAGTGGTAGTTTTCATTTTATTTTTAGCTTTTGGACTTATAGGTAGTTTAAGTTTTGCTTTATGATTGCAATTTATGGACATTGGACTAGTGACATATAGGGTAACAGTGTGATTTGTGAATCTTATGCAGATACAGGAATAAGTCATCTATCTTGGGTTGAGTAGGCAACAAAGAGTGATTCTATGATTGGTTCTACGGGTCGTATGTCAAAATATGACCCATACACCAACTCATAGAACATTCCAGTGCGCAACCTTATGTGCACTCTAGTCACAAGCCAACTTTATGGTCCATAGAAATAACTACGGATCGTGAATATGGATCGTGGACCCCAGGTAAGTTTTCTACCTTTTTGACCAAGTGTAGGGGATGATTACGACCTGCTTTACGAGTTGTATTTCATCATATGGATTGTAAAGGGGTTCGTAGAGGCCATCTCCCAATTAGGATTTCTCGCTACCTACGAAATTATGATCTATGAGTTGTAGGATATTTTATGGCTCGTATTTAAGGTTTCGTAGAGCCGAGCCTAGGTCTTTTAAACTGACCCGATCAAGGTATAAATAGGGGTCAAATAAATTGACCCCAATTTCCTAAAAATTTCCTAAAATACCCCAACCCCTTGTTAAACCTAATCGGTTCGACCACCACTCTGGTCACCACCCTAATTTTCTGGCGATATTAGGCATCTAGGGTTTCAGCCCCCTTCAAATCTGACTTATTTTCACACAATTTTTATAAGTTCTCGACTTTAAAACCCTTGAACTATCGAAATTAATGATTAAGATTGATTGAAAAATTGATGGGTATGGTGTTGTAATATGATAAATGCAAATTGAGTGTTGCCTTTACATAGGTTTTGTGTTTACATGTGAAATGAAAATTTTACCTATTTTAGAGTCAAATTGATAGACGAAAAATGTGTGGGTGGCTATGTTTTGTTTGTATGCTAGCTAGAAACACCTTGTCATCACAGGTTGTTCAAAGTGAATAATAAAATTGTCAAAAGACGTATGATTGCATGATAGGTTAAGTTGTAGGCATCCAAACGGTGTCGGATTATTGTATAAACATGCAAAATAAAATTCGATGGAGTTATGTGTGTTTAGTGCATGTTGGAGGTTGGGAATCATGTGGGGTGTATTTGAATTCTTGCTTCGATGTGGATATAATTGACAAAGGTAATTTTGGGTAGGGGTGTACAAAAATTGAACCGATCGATAAATCAAACCGATAAAAACGTTATTGATTTATTATTATTGGGTTATTAGGTTATCAGGTTTTTAATGATTTAAAAAAAAGATTATTGAGTTATCGATTCAATATCAATTTTTACTATTGAGTTATTGGGTTAATCGATAACCCAATAAGATTATAATAATTTACTATCTTATCCCTTCATAAATATTAAATATTAGTAATTTAAAAGTAATAGGACACTATAGAAATACTTTACATATTTTAATCTTTACGGTATTTAAGTGATTAGTTATCAACTTTAGTATTTTCGTTTGTAATTAACTAATTATAGCTTTTGCAAGTTTGTAAATATAGTCTTCGTACTCTATCTGCTTTTTATCAATGCAAATTCTCATTATCATTCTTAGTGGATAAATCAAAATTCAAACCGTTAAGGACTTAAAATCGATAAATTTAAAATCGATAAAAATTATTCTATTAGTTTCTTATTAGTTTAGCATCTTTAAAACCAAAACCTGATAAACCAAACCGATAATGTATAAAACTAAACCAAACTGACCGATGCACACCCCTAGTTTTGGGACCCGTTTGATCAACTTGGAAATTCAAAGGTGCTGGGAAAGTCACTTTACGAGGGTCTTTTATGACCTATGGAGCATTCCACGAGCCGTAGTTGCCCCTCGTAAGAAATTTCAAGAACTTGAAATTTTTGGATGTCATCAGAAGAGACTTTCTACGAGTCGTATATTGTTCCACAACTCGTAGATAGGTCTCGTAGGGAGGCCTAAGTTCAGATATGGAGTATCACCTATGACTCAGTCTACAACGCGTAGAATGTTCTATGAGTCGTACCTGGTGTCATAGATGTCATGCCAATGACTTAAATACATGTACGTTGTTTCTACGAGATACCTTTATAGCTCGAAGTTTTTGCTACGACCCATAAAGGGACTCTCGTAGACACATGTATATCCAATTTAGTATTGATTTTGTTTTTCATTTCCTTACTTATGGGGCTAATAGTGTTTGTTAAATTTGTGTTTTCCATGTACTATGAATCCAAAGCCCCGTCGTGAGGAGATTAGAGCCATGCGAGAGAGGTTGCGTGATGAGCCTACGGACTCCGAGGCTGCTCCTGAGTCCAGTGGTTCAGTAGAGGAGTTTGGCATCCAGCCAGATAAGGACGTCGAGCTATGACAGAAATGGGCCACCACCAGATACTCAGGCTATGGTAGTCCTTCCTCCCTAGTCTAATGAGGGAGGAGCAAGGTCTAATAGTTCTATACAGATGACCTCTTTTGAGAGAGGATCCAAGTCCAAATTCGAGAAGGGGTCAGGCACCGCATCTACACCAGCACCTTGAACACCACCCTCACCTCTGAATGTCAGATCTAGTTGGTGGTGTGTCAAAGGCATGCAGATCTAGTCGGTGGTGTGCCAAAAATGGCTTTCCAGCCTCGTTATGGACATTTTGAATTTGTAGTGATGTCATTTAGGTTGAAAAATGCCCCGGCAGTGTTATGAATCTTATGAATCGGGTGTTCAAGCCGTTCCTTGATAATTTTGTGGTGGTCTTCATTAATGATATTTTGATCTACTTCCGTAGTGAACAAGAGCATATGAGTCATTTGAGGTTGGCTCTACAAACTTTGAGAGAGAAGCAATTGTATGCCAAATTTAGCAAGTGTGAGTTTTGGTTGGGAGAAGTTGCCTTCCTTGGTCATATGGTATTTGGTGATGGCATCAAGGTTGATCTTAAGAAAACCAAAGCGGTGAGGGATTGATCTAGACCATTGACTCCTTCGGATATTAGAAGTTTCCTTGGTTTGGCCGGTTATTATAGACGGTTTATGGAAGGGTTCTCCTCTATAGCATCTCCATTGACCAAGTTGACTCAAAAGAAAGCCAAGTTTGTATGGATCAATGAATATGAGAAAAGCTTTCAAACCTTGAAGGATCGACTTACATCGGCTCTGATTTTGACTTTGCCAAATGGGTTAGATGGGTTTGTGGTTTATTGTGATGCATCACGTGTTGGTTTGGGTTGTGTACTTATGCAACATGGTAGGTGATAGCTTATGCTTCCCGACAATTGAAGGTGCATGAACAAAATTATCTGACTAATGATCTTGAGTTAGCGATGGTAGTGTTTGCATTGAAAATATGGCAACATTATTTGTATGGGGTGCATGTGGATGTCTTCACCGATCACAAGAGCTTACAATATTTGTTCACCCAAAGAGACCTTAATTTGAGTCAAAGGAGATGGTTGGAACTTCTTAAAGATTATGACATGAGTATCCTTTATCACCCTGGTAAGGCTAATGTGGTGGCAGATGCTCTTAGTAGACTCTTTATGGGAAGTGTGGCACATGTGGATGAGGGAAAGAAATATATGGCAAAGAATGTGCACCGTTTGGCTAGGTTGGGTGTGAGGTTGGCCAAATCCGATAATGACGGAATCCTTGTGCAAGGTGGATTTGAATCCTCTTTGGTAGTTGATGTTAAGGCTAAACAAGATTTAGATCCTTCCTTAGTGGAGTTGAAGAAGTTGGTTGTCGATGGAAAAATTGAGATTTTCTCCCAAGGGGGAGATGATGTACTTCGGTACCAAGACCGTCTATGTGTTCCGGATGTGGATGGCTTGAGCAAAATCATCATGAAAGAGGCTCACAATTTACAATATTCTATTCATCCGAGATCTACCAAAATGCAGTGAGATTTGAGAGAGTTGTATTGGTGACATAGTATAAAGAAAGATATAGTAAAGTTCGTATCAGAGTGTCCTAATTATCAACAATTGAAGGTGGAACATCAAAGACCCGGTGGCCTGACACAAGATATTGAGATTCTAACTTGGAAGTGAGAAGATGTGAATATGGACTTTGTGGTTGGGTACCCCATAGTCGGAGACAATTTGATTCCATATGGGTTGTGGTTGATAGAATGACTAAGTCGGTTCACTTGTTACCGGTGAAGACTACCTATAGTACCGAGCAGTATGCTAATGTGTATATTTGGGAATTGGTGAGATTGCATGGTGTGCCAAGGTCTATGATATCATATCGTGGTACTCGATTTACTTCTCATTTTTGGAGATTTTTTCAAAATGGACTTTGTACTAAGGTCAAGTTGAGCACCACATTTCATCCTCAAAATGATGGGCAAGCCAAGAGGACAATTCAAACCTTGGAGGACATGTTGAGGGCTTGTGTGTTAGAGTTTAAGGGAATTTGGATGACCATCTATCTCTCATCGAGTTTGCTTACAACAATAGCTTCCATGCTAGCATTAGTGTGGCTCCTTTTGAGGCTTTGTATGGTAGGAGATGTAGGTCTCCGGTTGGTTGGTTCGAAATAGGTGAGGTGGCCTTACTAGGCCCGGACTTGGTTGTTGAAGCCATTGAAAAGGCGAAGTTGATTCGAGAAAGGTTGAAGACAGCCCAAAGTCACTAAAAGTTTTATTCGGATGTTAGGAGGAGGGACCTTAAATTTTATGTGGGTGATTGGGTGTATGTGAAAGCGTCTCCCATGAAAGGCATAATGCGTTTTGGCAAAAAGGGAAAGTTGAGCCCAAGGTACGTCGGACCTTATGAGATTGTGGAACAGGTTGGCAATGTAGCGTATAGGTTGGACTTACCTTTGGACATGAGTTCTATTCATCCGGTTTTAAATGTATGTATGTTGATGAAGTTGGTTGGTGACCCTAAGGCAATTGCACCTTTGGAGGTTGTGAATATTGAAGAGAACTTGACCTATGAAGAGGTGTCGGTTGAGATCTTGGATAAACAAGTGAAATGGCTTCGCAATAAGGAGGTAGCTTTGGTCAAGGTACTTCAGAGGAATCAAGATGTGGAGAGTGCAACGTTGAAAGCGGAGTTGGACATGATGGAATGATATCCTTATCTCATCCAATCTATTCAAGCCTAAGGTACTAGGTTCTATCATTTATTTATCCCAATTCTTTAAATTCTTGAGTTTCATAACATTGCATGCATACATGAGCACAAAAATGATTTAAATGATGTTTTGGCATGAGTTTTGAAAGACTTTTGATATGATGCATGATCTTTTGAGTTATGGTTAGAATGTCTCTTGTTTTGATTAATGTCCTCAAGCCATAGCCTTAGCTCATTCGAGGACGAATGTTCCCAAGGAGAAGATGATGTAACGACCCAAAAGTTTTCAAACTTCTTATTGGTTAGTCTTGAATGATGTTGTACTGTTCATGGTTGAATTTTGGTAGTCATGGGTTGTATTTAAGTGGCCGGATTCAAAACGGACCTTTTGGTGAGATTGGGAAGCCATTTGGGCAGTGTACTTTGAAGGATCATAACTTTTGATACGGAATGAACTGTATGGGATGCTATATATCAAATAGAATCTCTTTGAATTATCTTTGTAACGTAACTAGTATCACTCAATTTGGAGTTTTTATGAAAAAGTAATAGCTAAAATAGTAAGACTACCCGTAACTGGAAGGACACTGGAAACAAGGTTCTGGAAATGGATTAAGGACCGGACCATGGATCTTTTGGTGGTCCACGATCCATGAGGGTGTCCATGGATGGTTCCAGTGAGCTCCCAAGGGTTGGGGGACAAACCATGGACCAAGGCAAGTCTCACGGACCACCCCACGGTCCGTGAGCCACTTCACGGCACGTGAGGGGTTCCGTGAAGTGGGGCAGAGAGTTGTCTAGCTTTTGGGGATGGACTCCAGGCCAAGTGTGGCTCTATGGACCAGTACACGATCCATGTACAGCCACACAGTCCGTGAGTCCCCCCCGTGAAGTGTTCCAGAAAATCCCCCAAGAGTTCAAGCCGAAGACGAGGCCAAGGCAAGGCAGATGATCAGGTACACGGACTGTGTACCATTGGACGGGCACTATAGCCCTTCAGTGTGACACTGTATTTCAGGGTCAAGTCCGCTTCATTAATGGTAATTTCATAAATTGGCTTAATCCTATGATTCTTTTAACTTCCCTAAAGTCTCTGTAACCCCTAAATTCAAACCCTAATCCTATTTCACTCATCAAAACACTCTTGAATCCTCTCTAAAAATTCTTGTATTATCTTGACCTCCATTGTTGAAAGAAAATTGGGGAAGATCATCTTTCTTGCTAAATTCTTCAATTTTTGTGGTTAATCTCTAGGTATGTGAGTTTGATTCATGGATTTCCTTTCATCCATGAAGACCCAAGAACCCTACTCTTTAATTTATGATTTTA